>JAXRVH010000075.1:0-93805 GCA_034640345.1 Drechslera avenae | reverse complement strand
TAATCGCGTTGTTAAGATGCGTCACTTTGAAGATGCAAAAGTTGGTGGGGTGGACGGCTCGCTTGTAAGGACGGCTCGCTTGTAAAACACGTTACATGTACATACCATGGTCTACTTCTGAGAATTCAAAGTGATGTATATGTACATCTAGGGATACAGGATGAACGTGGATACGCGAGGAAACTTCTTCACGACAAGCGCCCGCAGGAGAGCCAAGGGCGCTAACACGACACTAACGTCGTGTTAGTGCCAGCTCACGTGATTCTCCCACATCTTTTATGGAACCATGCGCATCAATTTTATGGGCTAGGTATTGCACCTCAAACAAAACTTCATTCAAGGCCTCTTTCTCAGCTAATATATGGGCGCCTTCCGAGTACACACAATGATTACCACCCGTCAGTATGCGGGGCTACTGGTGTCGACGTGACGTCATAGCCAGGAAGCTGTATACGATTTGTCTGGGAGCGACCCGCATGTCTTCCCAGTCTACTAAATCTACCCATCCACTGTGAAACATGGGGACAGAAAGTCAAAAATCTCTCTTGGACCGCGTCTTCGCGGCCTCGTCAACCGAAGAGTCCCGTAAACTATACGATGAATGGGCCAAAACCTACGACTCGGACATGTCACTGCACAACTTCACAGCCCCTCGTCTCGTCGCGCAAGCCGTTGCTCGCGGTCTCAAAGTCAACCATATCTCCCCCGACAAGCCGCTCGCAGGCCTCGTGATTGCCGATGCTGGATGCGGAACCGGCCTGGTCGGCATCGAATTGTCAAAACTTGGAGCTACCGACATTGTCGGGTTGGACATTAGTGAGGGGATGATCGCTATCGCCAAGAATACAGCTGTCTATGATGACCTCAGGACGGCCGACCTTACAAAGAGACTGGATTTTGAGGATGGCAAGTTCGACGCGTTGACTTGCTGCGGGACATTCACACATGGCCACCTGGGACCGGAACCGTTAGAAGAGTTCACCAGAGTGGTCAAAGTTGGAGGAGTCGTTGTCGCGACAGTCTTGGATAGCTTTTGGCAGGAGAGGGGGTTCGAGAAAGAAGTTGCGAGACTAGAGCGGGAGAAGAAGGTTGAGGTAGTGGAGAAAGATGTTCATGACTATAGGAAAGATGCTGGGGGTGGAAGGCTACTGGTCTTGCGCAAGCTCTAAGTCTATAGGAGAGGCATTAGGGTGACTAAAACAATGGTTCGGGTAGACGATTCTAGTGTTACGCCTACTGCAGTCTTCACATTATTGCCTGAACCTAACCTTCTCACAGCTCCTGATCCCTACTTTCTCTTAACAGGGTTTCACCGCAATTCTAAGTACATACAATAAATTCAGCGATAATAACATGCGCAATGCTCCGTAATGGCGAATGCAAGATAACAATAATAACACCACCCTATAAATGTTGCAGAACTGATTATCATCAATCTGACGTATGGAAGCAATGAAAGCATTGCCAAGACAACTGAGCTTGACGAGAGGGATACATCGTAGAGTGTACAGGACACTCAACTCCTCTGAGAGTTTTAACCAGAAGCGCTATCTCATGCTCGAGCCTGGCAAAAGTCTAGTGAATCTTGATCAAGCCGCGTGTGGCTCATCAAAGTTGAAGACATGGTTAGTAATTGACATTTGTCTGGTAGGGTGGCCTAGCCATGGTTCCTAAGTACTTCTCTTAGCCTACAATGTATCTTGAGCATGATTAGCATCTGCCTAACAAGTCGATACAATAAATCCTATAACTCACTAGCAGTGATGCATATACTTAGATATGAGTTACAAGCAGCATAATAAAAAACCATTTCAGTGAAACGGGAGATATATAGGTGTCCCAGAAGCGATAGGAACTGACATGGGTATGAAAGAAATGAAACGCAAGACGTTGTGGTTGATGTTCAGGCTGTGGTGCGGTATGGAGTTTTGTGATTGTACTAAAAAGTGCTCAAAGCTACCATATCGCGCATTCATGATGTTTTTATTGCCTTGAGAAGGAATCGGCTACAAGAAGCACAAGAAAGAGTCAATAAGAGCGTGCACAAGTGGCATGGTAGCATATACGCTTACTCGACTTCACCGCTTCCATCGCCCGCTAAGCGAATTGCGCGATCAGCGGGGGGTGACGTGCCTGCTTGACAAGCATCTTTCCACACGGCCGAAAATTGAACGACCGGATATCTCCTGAAAAGTCTTGAAGGGGCGTAATAGCCGCTCATCGTACGTCAGGGCAAATGGTATCAGGAGAATCCTCGACTCAACAGATGCGGACCATCATTTGCGGAAGTAGTAAGCATGATTCGTCTATCTTTACTGTTTGAAGAAGTTATCTCATAGTTTCGATTGAGAGGCACCAGCTTTTAGCGGTGAGCACAGTCAGAAGCCATGTCTAATTAGAGGCTTTCAGTGATGAGACGGAGGTTAGAGGGCCAGCTGCGCGCTAAAACGCGACCTTTTTAACTACTTTCATATATGCGTTCTCCCGAATCAACACATCATTCGAACAATATGTTCTCCAACATCATCAGCGGAGGCCATGCAACGCGATTCTAGCCATACATGAGGTTGGGGTCGTAGAAGACGGATAATTGAGTGATTAATCGGCGCTTTAATGCACATGGCCTCGAATGCACTTTCTTATAGTCTCTGTAAGTTTGCTCAGTTAACAAGAATTAGTTGCGGGATCATGCTCGTGGTAATAAGCACCAAACATTGAAGAAGAGATGAATGTACGATCCCTGTTCATGATTGATGGATTACGGTCCTGTACCCATAATTGATCAGTCCCTCGAGAATGTAGTACAAATTTATTCCATTCTCCTTCTTTGACATACATTGCGCTCCTGGTGCGCTAAAGGATTTGATCAAACACCACACACTGTCGCCGCAGCGACTGCGGGACACATCTTGCCCTACGGAGTTGCAAGGAAACGGCAAAAAGCGAATGAGTCCCAAAGAAATATGACCGCATTCAAAAATGCCTTATTAGACATGTTGGCGCAACTGATGGAGGTCGGTCGTGGAGTTACAAGAAACCGATGTGGTTACAGACTTGGCTTTAGCGCGAGACTAGCCTCTTGGTAGTTCTAGGAAGACTGTCCGCGACTTCTTCTTGTCTTACTAGCACCTGATAGTATGCCTCATGTCGATCGACTTTGAATTTGTGCCAGCTACTGTGAACTTTACGTTTGTCACGTCGAATCGAGAGGTACTCAAGAGAGTGATATATATGAGCGCGACCCCAGGAACGACTCAGCTTTACATCTAGATTCGGCGCCAGCTGCAGTCTCTTTTGGAAACCCCGTTACTCTCCGTTACAAGTCTCCAAGAGTAGAACCACTTCTGCCGGCTTTCATAATGACCGTCGAACAGATGGAATGTTGCCACGTGAGACATCACTACCAGTATCTTCTCACTTCGAAGCCTCTAATAACCTACCTGATAGGTTTATAATAATATTGGCCTAGTCGATATTCTGAGCAATGTGATGAAGAGGACACTTCGAAATGTCTAGGGAGTAGCACAAATCAAGCATCATCAGCCACATTTGGCTTAGCGCTTCGTGATTAGCGAGTTTGCCAATTCTCAGTGATCACCAGCTCCAAAACTGCCTCCATCTCTTGTCCGATCAGAATGCTCTAGACAACAACGCTAGGCGTACTAACATCCCTCTTTTTGCAATGACCTTTGCCCGAAATACTTCATGCTAGCACTTCCATATGCTCACTTCCGACATGGATCCAACCCGCTTCCACGGCCTACATGGCACTTTTTTCAGAAAAAATCACATATTACCAGACATTATTTAAAAAACACAAATCTTTCGAATAGCTTCAAAACTATTACACCCACTGCTGTAGGACCCGTGGGGAATCAACAGAGTCGGAAGATGGCGTTCAAAAATTCCTGGACTACCATAAATGGAGACACATCAATGCTTGCCGGTTACCACATTCTTCAGCTCTCATTTTCGGTACACAGGTAAGCAGTTATTAATAGAGGTACTCGCTCTCATGACTGGTATATCTGAATATACATTTTGATGCAGCCTTCATATATATGCATCCTCAAAGAGGAAGGCATGATTTTCCAACAATCTAGGTTGGTTCTCTGTTCCTACCTCCCAGCGGTGGGACAGGCATAACCCCAATCGAGTTGTTGAAGTTGCTAGAGCTTTCTTTCATATCTCATTTCTTCAATGTCTATCCATCTCGTATCGACGCTTCGAAGTCATCTAGATCCTGCAGCTTGCGTGCGCTTTCTTCCGCCCACTTCTTGCACTGGTTCTGCTGTCGTGCTACGATTTGTGCGTTCCTGCAACTCATTAGCATGAAATCTTGTATTCTGAATCTGGCCGAGATCTACGTACTCTTCTTGTTCTGCGGACTTCTCGGAGTCTTGGGTCTCTTCGGGAAAGTACCTCCAGAAGATACTGAGTTTTCCTTGGCGCTCTAATTCTGCTGTCTGTGCAGCAGAAGGTCGTACTGGCTCTTCTTTACTTTGATCGGTCTCAATATCCAGCTTGTCTAGCTGCTCTGGAGATGCCCGTGGGGCAGTTTGTGACACAACGACAATATTGTCCTCGACACCGCTGTTTTCCGAGGTGGGACGTACTTTCCGAGGTCTTCCGCGTCCACGTTTGGTTTCTGGTGCGACAGTAGCATCCGTCGATACGGTCCTGTATCGCTTGGTGGGCGTCGCGACTTTTGGCACCGACCCCGCTGGACGGCCATCCAAGCGTGGGCGGCCCCGAGGGTTCTTCTTTTTGGGCTCCTCAGCCATTACCGGTAACGGGACCATCGTTACGTGTGTTATAGATGGCTTGTCAAAGTCGTTGTAGCTTTGAAGTTGAGACATTTGTGAAAGGTTGTTGGAACGTGTAGTTCTGAAAAGGTATGTTCACCAATAAAAGATTTCGGCAGAGAGCTAACTGGCTCAAATACTCACCAAATCTTAACATCCTCTACTATCGATTCTGGCTTGCCGCAGTACCATGGTTTCTCGAGGGCTATTCTCTGAAGATGCGATATCAGCAAGGATTATATGGTCAAAGTATGGTTCGCTTACTCGGTACCAGGGTCTGCCAAAGATTCTTAGACCAACACCTGCTTTGCCTATACTTATGGCATTCAAAGCCACCATAGAAATCGAAATCGCGTCGAAGATATAGTTGTATCTACTAGGAAAAGCTCACTGTTGTTCTGCATGAGAGCGCGCAATCTGGACGCTAACTTTCTCCGTCTGCCAGCCATCTCCGATCTGTGGGCATGTCAAGAGATTCTTCCGCTCATCGTTCCCTGGCTTTCTGTTCATACATATCTCCTGCAGTTCTCAGCGTGCTGGACATTGGTACCCGCAACCACCCTAATTCACTGCCACCATCACTCGACACCAATGTTTTGCTCCCGTAATTCTCTCAATGTTCACACTTCCACGATTTCGATGGCTTATACTTCGCACCTTCCACGATCCCATTGTTTGTATATACCCGTTTGATCCAACTAGATTTGTTCAAGGGCTGGAAGGGGGCATACGCTGCGAATTCCCCAAACCCGACATTCTCCATAACCCATTGCCTGTGCGCCTCGGGATCGTTCCAGACGCAGTCTGCTGAGAGAAATTCAGGCTGGGGATCTTCGGCTGCGGTGACTTTGGGGGGTACGCCCTTTTCGGTGAAACCATCTAGTGTGACACTACCCACTGCAACACCGACTGAATCACCATCTTCCAGCCCGCTACCATCTGATGCGTTTGGAAGGCGCTCTCTTGTGTGTTGTCCAGTACTTTAACCTGGGGCTCCCACATCTCAGAAGTTGTAGTCTCGTCACCTGCTAGAGGTTCAGTGTTTGGGGTAACTTTGACCGAGTTCGCAGCTGATCCGAGAACTTGGCGTTCACTTTCGAAACGAAGTCACCAAAGACAGCTTCATCTCCTTTGGTGATCAGTAGCATCGCTGAGGGAATATCTTCTTCCGAGTTGCAGTCACCGCCGGAATATCGGCCGTGACATACATAGTGGGATCTTTGCCGAAAGATGCATGAGCGAGGCATAGCGCCATCGCCATGTCGGGCTCTTGTCTGGTGGGAGGTGAAGATACTGCAATCTTACTTCAGTTAATCAATATTTCTAGACCAAAGAAGTTGCTGCGCTGCATTATCTCAAATATATGAGCAGGATGTACTCGCTAATCAACTCGCTTCTGCGCGTCCGATTGTGCAAAGCGCACACGGCGGGCCAACTCCGTGAAGATGTGAACCGGCGGTGTTCGCATATTACGGAGAAGTTCAGGAGCTTCTATACCAAGTGCAAGAATGGCGCTCAGTCGCTGGTTCGTTGTCTCGACATCACAGACCTCCTGCAGTGGACGATAGTCAACGTCTCGTGGCCGACGAATGTACCTATGGCGCTGTGACAGAGGAATCCTTTCCGGCTCTATCTGTGCTTTGATCAGGCCAAGTATATCCCTATATAGTTCTGGCTTCTGAGGATGGAAGCCTTCGGGGTAGTATGATCCCTCGTTGATCTTCAAAGACAGGGTTTGACCGAGCGCCTCGGGAATATCATTCACGACAACCAGAGCACCAGCAGCCTCTTGCGCAGAATATGTGGTCGAAGTGACAGGCGCTTCAAAGTACTCAGTTGCTGTGTCTTGTGTGGTGAATGCAGCGTCTACCAGCTGTATCCTTACACACATCTCTTCATAGGTACACTTTGCCGTTTATGAAATCCGAAAACCACGATGTGTCTTCCTCCTCAGCTTCGGTCTCTTTACGAGACTTTCGCATCTTGTTTCCTCTTGAAACATTCTCCGTTCACTCTTCGCCTTCTTTTTGCGCTTCGAGGACTTGAGGGAGGGAGGAAGCGATATTAAAATCCCAGTCTGCTGTTGATCTTCCGTTGACAATATTATGTTACCAAAGTGAGCCTTCGTGGGCTTCTCTGATTCTTCTTGGGAAATTGCATACGCTGGTGAGTCCTGATGGTAGTTGGGGTGCTTATCTTCGCCGTCATTTCTCAGAGAGTCGATATTTTGTCCCTCTTGGATAATCGCTACTGCTGGTACTGATGCTGCTGGTGCGGTCTCAACTTAATACTTCAGAATAGCGGCCACATCGCGCAAAACGTTTCGAGTGGTGGGCTGGAGAAGTATTGGGCCCCCTTGCGTCTTATCAGCTGCGTAAGAAGATGGCGACGCAGAATCTGTCGGATTCGTGGGATCCCAGTTCGGATTCTTCGTTTGCGGGTACCACAAAACGGGGTGCTCGAAGAGAAGACCTTGCGTGGCACGCGTAGGGGGGCCATTGTGGCTGATGACTTGGTAGTGAGCCAGCCAATGTGGCAGGCTTGAGTTTTTTGGTGCCGACTGATGCAGACGTGGATTTGGAGGTACCTGAGACGGTAGGGGTGCTCGTTCCTGCAGAGCCAGCTGCGGCCGTGGAGGTACCTGCGGCAACGGAAGCTACAAATCTCGCTCATTGACGAAGCCAGCACGCCTGCGTTCTTCAACACAATCCGCCAACCATACGACATCGTAAATCGACAAATTGCGATTTGTTGCTGCAAAAAAGCTTCAACATTTTAATCATGGTGTCCGTGTCCAGAAACTCTACCAGAAGTTGAATCGAATCTTCCTCTTTGCATCACTTCATGACAGGCTTGACGTCGTCGCTCGCCTTGGTCTTCTTATTAAGTAGAGTTTTGCGTCGTCTCGTCCGTAGATTTTGTGGAGCGAAGTGTTCCAATGCCTCGTCTAGCTTGTGTACACGCTTCCTCGCCAATAAGACGGTGATTAAGGGTAGATATATTGTAGAATAGCCCACATCCTTTAAATCTTCGTGCTCCAATCGTAGAGCAACCATTTTCTAGTCGTTGGGATACGCGGGAATATTCGAACACCTTTGAGTGCCTAGGTGAAAGTTGAATGAGAAAAAAAGCATTGTATCTGGGCAATCTAATATGCTTCACTGGATATTGTTCGCATAATTAATTTGAATTATTATGAAGAGAATGTATCAGTCCCATTTGAAAGATTCTATTATTCAGTTTTGCCTATAAAAGTGATCGGTTTTTATCTCGCTTCGAGCTAAATGAGAGCTTGGCGTCTACAGGAAGATGCTTTTATATTGAAAAGTCAGAAACAGTCTAGCTTCTAGCAAATCAACACATGGTCAAGCAGCATCTGATTTCAGGTTCGCGATCATAGACTTACCCGATTTCGAATCACTCAGTACATCAGTTTCCCATATCCTTAGCTCTTCCGGAGGGCTTTTTCAATTGTTCGGCCCCTTTGACAAACGTGTTCCAGATGGTTGTTGCTGAACCATGATTGCTACCCACTCTGCGAACATACCGCAAAGATAATTTATTCTTTCCGCATAACAATTCTAATCTTCCCCACTGCCGCTTGTAGGAGACAGGGGCACAAGGTGTGCTGCTTCCCTGAATTTGTTGTATCCTCTACCCTGCGTCACTGATTAACATCTCAAAGATTCCATTTGTGCAAGAAGTCTATCCTGTGCCTAATTCGCTAACAGTAAAGATTGCGCGTTCACCCATGCATCAGTGCCAACATCCGCTTTAAGAAGGATTATAGATCCATTTGCGAAGTAGAGAGACCGCCACATTCATATGATCCACTCTTACCTACGTCAATGTCACGACAGAGAATTATTCGGTTAGACGACGGGAATGAGGAAATATAATTCAACTGTTCAGAATCTTATCCGACTCCGTAACCACTTCGGGACCAGACGATATATCAGCATTACCGTAAGAGATCTGGAGCCAGTTCTACATCAGGGAACTTAACTTACTGT
The DNA here is from genome assembly GCA_034640345.1 of Drechslera avenae. NCBI lineage: Eukaryota > Fungi > Ascomycota > Dothideomycetes > Pleosporales > Pleosporaceae > Drechslera > Drechslera avenae. The sequence continues at coordinate 84,987 of JAXRVH010000075.1, read as the reverse complement.
GTCTTGAAGACGAATTAGAGTTAAAGCTTATACCCTAACGGCTACTTAAAAGGTACAGCTATTACAGTTTCTTGATCAAAATCCTTACCCTACTATTATTAGGCTCAACGGTTATCCCGTCAATTACTATCAACTTACCAGTAGTGCACTTGGAAAGCCTAATATCATCTTTTGGTACGGTCATGAGCATGTCCTCCGTCCTCTCAATATCTATGCTTGCATGTGCGGTATCTATGCGGCTATGATGCACCTTCACTGTTTTGGACTTGGACACAACGGCCTCAATTCTACAAATATTGCGCCTGATGGCAATCATAACCTAATTCTAGCAGACTTTAGGTCTTGTAGAAGATTTTGTTGGGTAGTAAACTATTGTATATCCTTCAAATTTTTATACTGTATACAGAATCTCCATCACTATTTGTCAACCTGGCAAAGAAAAGGAACAGATGAGATCATGTTTTGCGAAACCCCGAGTCTATAAGCACATCATATGCTAGCGCAGGTATCATGGCATGGGTTGACACACCCAGCTTCGATGTTGTTCACAATCAAACGTCATCATGTCACTAAGCGTAGTCCCTGATTAATGTAATAGTCATAGACAATTGCCTCTAGACCAAAGATAGCGATAAGCGCCGCTTATTCAAAAGCTCTCGTTCGAGCTATGACTGTGTCTCAACCCCAGGTATCCTTCAGACACTCTCGCAATGCTTGAATATTGACTCTCATTTCCCAGCCCACCTCGCAACGGACAAGTATTCTCACATGCCACTTCAACCGTCGAATGATGAGTCTTTGACCCTTCCAGTGGCTTCAAGATGCCTGGCCGATGTTGAAACCCCCATAATCATTCCCCGATGTCGCTCCAAGTTCTCAGGTGCTGGACTGTCGTCAACACTCTAACCCCTCTTAACTGCTGCGCGCCTGTCCCTCTCATACTGCGCGAACCTAGCCGTATCTCTGGGCCACTGCCCAAAGAATTCCCAATAGTCCTTGGCGTATGTGACAGCCAGTCCAAGCTCAGAGTCCTTGTCCACCGGCATACACTTGTTGGCGAGCAAACCAGTAAGGTACGTGTTGCGCTCCTTGTATCCATTCTCCAAGGGGAACAACCGATAAACTTCGAGGATATAACGATAGTTTGCGCTAGGGTCTTTGCGCAGTTCTGCTCTGCGGTTGTCATCTTTTTCGCGCCGGAGGGCCGCAGCAAGAGCGACTGCATACTCTACTTCTTTCCGAGCCTTCTCTGCCTCTTTCTTGGCTTTCTCATGTTCTTCTTTGCGGGCTTTCTTACGGCGCTCTGCTTCGACTCTGGCTTTCTCAGCCTCTTCCTGCTGAGATCCCTTACGATGCTCTACTTCGACACGGGCTTTCTCTGTAGCTTCCTTCTGGGCTTTCTCTGCAGCTTCCTTCTGGGATTCATCAGCCTGCTGCTGCTGGCATCTTTTGTAGTGTGCTTCCCACTCCGCAACCTCTCTCTCAACATATTCTCTATCCCGACGGTGGTAGGCAGCATCTTCTTCCTCGGCGGTTCGACGAATTCTTCGATGTAAACCCCCAATACGAGGTCGACGAAGCATCGTGTTTGGGGGCGCTTGGTTGGACGGAAGAAGATTTGGGTTGTGGGGTCTAGTAATGTTGATATTACGGGTATCCGGTGATGAATTTTGACGCCTCTCAGGAGACACTGTGCCGACTGGTGCGCCCGTTGTGGGACGCTTCTTAGTGGGCACTGCTTCGTCCAGCGCACTCGTCGCTCGACGCTTCTGTCCTTTGGAATTATTCGACGGTTGTTCCATCTGTGCAACAGGCGATGAGACGCCTGGCTGACGCTGACCTGGGCTAGCGCTGGAAGCATGCACCGGTCGCACGGGGGAAGGCGAAACGTGCTGCTGTTGCGCTGGCTGTAATGCCGAGAGAATGGCTGCATGCGTAGCTTGAGCATTTTGATCTGGTAGCTGATGTTGCTATGTTAGTCAAGTTACTTGTGCGAAGTGGTTCAGAACACTTACTATCTGTCGTAGTGGAGGCTGATCCAAGATACCAGTGGCTCGCTGCGGTTGAAATGGACTTCCGTTGTAATTGGCACGACCATTTGTGATGACATTTGCACGTGGCGGATTGCTGCCGAAGTTTGTTCCCGGGCACGACACTGGACGAGGAGAGGCGTGAAACTGTAAAGGGCTTTCGTTGTTGGCATAAGCTGAGGCAGAGGACATGCTGTTGACACTCTGAGACCGAATGGACGGCTGGTGGGGGAGCTGCATGCCGTTGGTTCGCTGCTGCCCACTTGCTACCTGGCGCATTTGGTTCTGCAGTAATAGATCTTGTTGCTGTCGCTGTAGCTGTAGTGCAACTTCATTTTGTTGCTGGACCACCATGTGCTGCTGTTGCTGCTGTTGGCGTGACGCCTCATTCTGCTGGTGCTGCTGCAGCAGTTGCGGTGGCCCGCTTAGTTGCTGTTGGATCAATCGTTGCCGCTGCTGCTGCTGCTGCTGCTGCTGCTGTTGATACTGTCGAGCTCCACTCTGGTTTTGCCTCATAGTCTGTTGTTGCGGTTGGGGAGTTCCATTCGGTACTTGACGGAGCGCCTGCTGTTGCTGACGCATGATTTGCTGTCGCTGCTCGACCGTGAGTGTGGACAGCTGCTGGTTCTGCTGAGGTTGCTGGCTCTGCTGGCGTTGTTCCATTTGCTCAAGTTGCTGAATACGCTGTTGGATTGCAAAGCGCTGAAATTGCTCTCGCTGTTGATCAGACATAGTTCCGGCTGTCATGGATGCCATTGAATTCATCGTCGCACGCTTGATGTCGTTCGCAATCCAAACTATAGAGTGATAAATAGTTGAAGATGAGGAGAAATAAAATTTAAACAGCAAGGCAGAAAGATCTATCACGAGAATGGGGTCTTTTTAATCGGGGGGCTGGGAGGTGAGAGTGCCACTATCGTGCCTTGCCAGGAAGGGCCATTGGTGAAGGTGTGCCTTATTGTTCTCGGCAAGGACAATACCAGTTTGAGCCGCTCTCACCTTCTTCTCACGCTACTAGTGTAAAGATCGTACTACTAGTCAAGTCATGAGATCAGGTCGTTGCCGCTTGTGTGTACAAAAGCGGAGTCGATGGAGCAAGAGAGCACTTGTTAGAAATCAGGGTATGTTCGTGTTTAGATCCTCTATCGCGATTTTAATCTTCGATATGTGTAGGACTTTCAGGTGCCGGGGCTTGTATCTATATATTATTAGTCGAGGCTAGCAAGGTCAGCTCGCTCCCACTTATGCTTACCTTCATCACTGTATGTATGCACCTGCAGTAACGTCAAGGGATTTGTACTTTTGGACCGAAAAATGTCGACGCCATTGAGCCCTCTTATTGTGCGTGGAAATCTTCGTTCCACGGTACAGTCAACCCAAACGAGCTACTCACAATCACCGCACTCAATGATACGACACGATTGAAGCGAAGGCTCCACTTTGAGATCACATGCCCACACCAAGCTTGCATCAATCTCTGTTGTATTTGATGTGCGCGTATCGAGAGCTTTGCCGCATTTGCTAATAGCCATGATCCAGTCACCAAACGCAACTTTCAGGCGATTCTCGGCCTGATGAAGCAAATATATCAGAACAGCAGCAGGGCGTGAAAAAATATAAGGGACATAATGAGAGATCACAAGACGATAATATGATGAAAACCAGGTATTTGTGAGTTTGGGAAGGGGTAAGGGGAGGGTCGAAAACGAGGACGCAACGGTTGGTTCAAACATGATTGGGATGAGGTTCTGTGAGATGTTGGAAAGAGACATGCGACACCCGCGCCAATACTCCCCTTCAAAGCTTAATGCCCTTCTTCTGATCCCTAACCTCTTGTGCCATCCTAATCATCGCATATAAGCTTTGTAATCTTGGCATCTCATATCCTCTTTCCCTCGCAATCCTCAACGGGTTCCCCAGTATGACCTCAATCTCCATTCTTTTTCCCGCCTCCCAGTCTACGGCCATACTTGGCCGGCTGCCGCTCGTGTTCTTCTGCGTAGACCTGATAATCGCGTCGGGTGTAGCGAACTCTTTTGGCATAGGCTGGCCTAGAATCTTGGGGGCAGTCTCCAGTATTTCATCCATGACACCTTTGAGATGGCGCTGAAGCTCTGGGTCGAGAGACATGACGTTATTGGGAAGACACATGGTAAGTACAGATGTCGGGTTCATGGAAGCGTTGATGGCGATCTTGTGCCAGCGTACTAATTGCAACTTAGCGTGCGAGTAGGCTTCTGCGTCCTTGATGCCGCCTTCTTTAAGGAGAGCGATGAACGCATCATTCTGTTCCGTGATGCGCGCGTCAGTAGTCTTGATCCCTCCGGTGTCTAGATGCGGTAGGTACGGTCCGCTGTTTATGCGCGTCCATCTATTGTGCTTGATCTGTCCATGTTCAGGTTGTGCACATGTCGCTATCGTGACTGCCGAGCATATCGCCGCCTGTGGGAAACGTTTCGTATATGGATCCTCCACGCCGAGGCCGTTCTGAATCAGCACAATAGCTGTCTTATCGCTCACTAGACCCTCCAGTATGGTCGAGTCGTCGCTCACGTCTGGCAACGCCTTCGTGCTCACAACAATATAATCCCATTCTATCTCACTCTTCCTTGCCTCGTCTGGGTTCGCGAATGTATTGGCCGGCACGAATGTGTAATCGCCGTACTGGGGAGAGGTAACTTGAAATCCGTTGGCTTTCACCGCTTGGTAGTTCGAGCGGCAGATTACGGAGACGGAAACACCTGGAACAACGGCAAGGCGCGATGCATAGAATGCTCCGATCGCGCCAGCACCGACGATGAGGATGTTGACAGGCATTGCGAAGCTTAGATGGTGAATCAAGAGTGTCGATGTCACCGCATGAGCTGCGGCGCTTTGTCTTACGTAAGCCATATCTAGCCGCGGCATCTCGGCTTGGCTCCTTATGGTAAGACACCCGCATGTTCCTACATGCTGATATGCTAACATCATCGCCACCTATGATGCAGTAGTTCCTAGCTCGTATATTGTTTTCTGATGCTATAGGGTATAAACATTGAAACTCCCATCGCATGATAATAACAATCCATGGTCTCGCAATGCTCGATATTTAGGCGGGCAGCAGGACTGTCAATTGCCTTTACCTACCGGTACCACACAACATGCTCCCTGACGACATGCTCACTACCTTCTGTCCGCTCTACCACCACCGGCTGAGCAACGTGCTTGGCCTGGCCAAATTCATTGACCTGGTCAGCCTGAGCAGCTCCTGCCCGATCCGCGATTGTGAACAACAGACAGATAGCCAATGCCGCGCTGGTGTCCGCCTTGAAGACATTGATCTTCGAGACATACTTCCCACCGAGCTCCCTCTTGTGCTGTGCGAGAAAGTATCCGACCGCAAACCCGTTGGGCGATCCTACATTGACAGCCAATCTCAGTATCTCTGGTCTTCATAAAGTAGCACACAGATTGGAAACTGCACCTACCAAGCAAGGGAAGATACTCCGGTGCATTCGCTTGAAACTCGAGTCCAGGATATACCATCAAATTGTTGAGTTGAAGACGTCTGGCCTGTAATATCTTCTCAATGATTGCCGTGGTGTCGTCATTGATGACTGGTGTGCTCAGGAATCTCTTGATATCCCATGGATGGTAGGGGTTCGCCATTTTCCAGAGACCCCACATGATGTCTGAGCTGGCTCTCAACGCTGGCAGCTGGTCGTTCGGCGGAGAATAGTGGAGGCCCCAGAGGCTCTGTGCGCTGCTAGTGGGATTTTGGCGACTTAGCATTATGATCATGCCTGACATGACATTCACACCAATAGTGAACTCGGCATTAGTGACCTAGTAGTGGGGTAATATCAATAACTGTAGAGCGATGTCTGCTTCGTACTTACGCGATATGGTCTACCATTAACATAATACCACTGATTGTTGGCAGGCGGAAGGTTCCCATGTGCATCACGGACGACCGCTGGACCGTCCTTGTGATGGATGAAGTAGCAGCGGTTTGGTCCGTTTTGCCAAGTGCTCCTTGTAAGTATTGACAGGCTGTCGAACATTGTTTTGAGCTTGTGGTTGGTCGCGAACTCGCACTCATCGAAGTGGCTTGCGCGCCATTGAGGGGTACCGTCATCGGTCTCCAGCTTGTACCCCCAGGTGGTGAGATCGTTCTGGATGGGATTGACCCAAGAACTGTCTATGGGAGTAACATAGGCGGCAGCTGTATTACGAGGATAAGTTGTTGCAGTCAACAACTTCTGGCCCTTGCAAGTTGCAACGTAATATACCCTCTCAGCATCTTCAGCGCGATTGACCAGATTCTTAGATGCAGAGATTTCCGGCTGATGATATTCGATCCCGTGAGGCGAAGGGCAGAACAAGCCAGGTAGAGAAATGTTTTGACCTGGCTCTACAACGAGGGTAGTCACAAAAGTCCAAAAGAAAGCACAGAAAGTGAGAGTCGAGGTCTTCATCTTGAAGATGTTCGGGGGGGTTGCAGCTTCTCTTGTCGAGGAGTTTCAGGGGGGCGTGTTAGGGATAGGACCGGTGAAAGGTGTGGTGTCGGTCGCCTTCAGGAGATGACCAAGTCAGTGTCTAACGTGATCGGTTTGTCTTATGTCTCTTCACAACCGAAACTGCTTCACTCGCTTTCTGCAAACAGCGTTGCGCTGACTCGTTTGCATGCCCTGGTGAATCGACTTGGATCCTTGTGCCAAAGCTCTCATGGAGCAGGATGCTCACTTCAAGAACTCCAATCAACTCGCGCAACATCAAATGAGCTGTAATATCTCCTAGGATGATACATAGATGCTGATCGCATATTGATGATCCTGCAGTATGCTCCACCCAATACGGACTAGCGCCTCAATCATCGCGACACGAACTTTGAACGTCAGACCTCATCTCTTCCTCACTCTCAGCACCCACCAGCCATCAACGTGGCCTTCCATTCAAATGCAATTACTAACTATCCCTAGAGTAAGTAATAAACAATAGTCACTACTTCCAACGGTATACGAATACACAAGATGACTTGATCTTATGAAATGGACATGCCGTCTTTGCTCCGGGCGAGAATTTTTAAATTATATGCACAGCGCAATCATCTCTACACATATCCCTGTAAAGAACTAGCATTCATTTCGCTTTCTGTTTGCTTATTGTATCATCTGGCATGCGCAATACTCTCATCGAAAGTTCATCGCGCCTACTGAGTAGTAGCCAATGCTCAGCAGCAGATGTTGTAGAGAGAGCAGATTGACATCGATGCTAAAGCGATAAGTTATGCCACGAGTATAATTTCTTCAACTGTATTAGCACATTTATTTTCACTTTTACTTTTTTAGCCTTTACGTCTCTTCCCTCATGCCTCGTCTTTTGTGTTCTAGTAGGACTTGATCTCGTACCGTCCAGTCATTCGGTCAAACTAATTGAATCCTGACCGCTCTTACCCCTCTTTCTCCACGTCTCGAGGCCTGTAGATGCTCATTGCCGTATGTCATCTCTTATTAGCCTGCTCTTTGATACGCTTATATACCATGCCGTCGCTGCTCTCAGTCTTCCTCCTCTCATCCCACACACTGGCTCCCATGGCTCCAACATACATTGGGATGCTTTATTTTTACCACAACACCTTCACTAATATCACTTCAATGATGGGCTACTTACAACTGCTCCGGTTCTCTGACTTCGATGCAGCGGTAACGAGCGAATGCTCACACCGTCAAGAACATCCAACAAGCTGCTTTCGGTTGCTCACCATCATTCTGCATGACAGTGAGCATGCTGCGGTATGCCGGCTTGTTTAGGCAATGTGTATTACTTCACAATCACGATTCATCGCTCTCAGCTAACCATCCATAGCACACGGGTTGAGACATCGAGCGCAGACCCAACTTGCTTCTGCCCACAACCACAACCGCAGCTTGCTCACGTTCACTACACACTGCACTCGCACACATTATGGCCATTCCAAAGATCAAGACGAAGGAAAGCCTAGAGCCGTCACTCATGACTATATCGCAGATGTCTGCACATGTTGCCTTTGTCTCTTCGGCCAGCACGAAGCTCAAAGTAGAGAATGCCAACCCATCAAATCACATGGTCGTCATGCAATACCAGGGCAGCTTACCTCGCAAGTACAGACTCAGGAATGGGCTCACGGAATGGGTCTCAGCATGCTTTCACCTTCACCGGTCGAATACTCACACCTGCGTTTGCTTGTTGGTGCACCGTGGCAACCACCCTTGGCACAAAATTTCAAGTCGCTACGGCCATCAAAACAACTGCTCATCCGCACTCGAAATTCTCACAACAACTCTCAAATCCTCCCATCAAACTCCACCGCTTTGCTTAACCATGGATGATTACAACAACTACTTTGGAGCTAAATCTAATTGTGATAGTGATCTGCAGTTCCCTATATCTACTGAGATGGAAGGCCAGCACGGTAACTACTCCCTCTCCATCACAGCTCCACTGCAAGCCTAAGACCGCAGGGGCACAGGAAGCATTGAGTATGCTCTGCAGCATGACCGCAATTGCTTCAATACTACAGTAGCTAATACGGAGAAAGAACTCACTTCTAACGTGCTCGAAGACATACAGCAACAGGGTATGCATCCAATGCAATACCCTATAATGTATCCTGTATCGCAGCAGCAGATACAGGAAACGTCCCTCGTGCAGCGCGTACAGCCTGCCTTCCAGCTTGAGGGCGTCAACAGCACTATTGGACAAGAAGGTAAACCTAACAAAAACACAACGAGACTGAACCATCACGCTGACTACCATAGAAGACCCGCTCCAGACCATGATCGAAGAGGTCGACAAGTTCAGCGAGGTCATGATGCAGCTGGCTCATACCATGTACACACGTATGACCAAGGCAGAATACGAGCGCGACGTCGCCCAAGGCAAAATTAGCCTGTCTTCAGCTGCGAACGCCATGAACGCCAATGTCACCCAGTCTGCACCACAGCTGGGCTATGGACGCTTCCGCGACGCTGAAGACGAGAGCTTCCCGGTGCCAAGTTCGCCTTCACCACTTGTGCCTTCGCAAGACGGAGAGTATATTAAATACCGTGTCCACAAGCCCAACGTTAAGAAGGGTACCAAAACCGAAGCACGCAATGCAGTTAAGAACAAGCGGCCCGCTACAAGGTTTGGCTCCAAGGCGGCTATGACGACACCTTCAAGTACAATGGCTGTAAGTTCTCGATACCTCTTTGGCTTTTTGCACGTTTCTAACACACCACAGAATGCCTGTACGTTTACTTTCCTCCAGAGCGGCCTCACTCCAGGACGTATCGGACCAGACTCGACTATCACACGCTCCGTCACTTCCCTCAACAAGCGCTATGCGCAGAAGCTGGCAGAGACCATGGTGTCTCCGTATGCGATAATCCCGAGTGTCCCTCTAACGGATACAGAGGTAGTCGTCTTCTTCTACCAGTCCGTTGCCCGCCCCATAGTCGCCATGCGCCTGTACGCGCGCGCCTGGGGCCCGGCCCACATCACTGAGGTCCTCAACGACCACCGCAACGTCACGTACCTGCGCAATACGTGCTCTGTGAAGTGCATCACGAGCATCAACAAGGGCAAGAAGATCTTTGGTCCCGAGTGGGCCGTCGAGATGCAGGAAATCTTCAAGGAGGCAGATGATATGAAGGCGACGGACCTCATCCGCTTCTCAGATGATGAGAATAATTCTCCCAAAATCGTTAACGCTGATGTTCGCGAGTTAGCGGTCGGTGTCAAGAAGATGCCCGAGCTGGGCAAAGACGGTGGCATCTTCACTCGCTGTGTCGAGTGGTGTATGCAGAACGATGTTGCGTACACCCTCTCTTCCGTCGTCAACTTGGCCAAGGATTTACAGGCCACGGAGCTTGCTGCTGCCTCCGAGTAGAGGGTTTTGGGCATGGTATTGGTTGGGCTGACGGATACGTAGCGGCCTTTTGAAGCGTAGATGATTGGGGATGTATAGGTAGGATGGGTACAGAGAGTAGATGTAAGATTCTACCGTAATGCATTATGACTTGTTGAGCATCTTGTGTGTTTAGTTTGTTGTGATGTATGATGTGCTTTGAGAATTTCCTGGCAGATGCATAGGTGAACATGAGGGGAGTTTTTTCTGGAAAATGAATAACGACATGTAGACTTCTGTGTATTAAACCTGTTGCAAGCGCAATGGCATATGTATGCAATGGGTTCATACGAACATATCCCTTCTATCCCTTCTTACTTCTCAAAACAGCTCGCCATGAGATATCACAAACATTTTTTAATTAAAACCTCAGCCTAGAAAACACACTATATACATTCCCACTCCCATATCTTTATCTTATTCAACACATAAATCGCATCGACATCATTCTCACTCACACGTAATTTACAACATGAAACTACACTGAAGACATTTAGGCTATTATTCATTCTCGATCCAAGGGTATAATGCAAACCAGCTTCCACACCCCACCATATCACCTCATCTCTAACTAAACTGATCACCGCCCTCGCCTTCACCACCAACTCTCCTCCCGGCAATGCGTCCTTGTCTCATCTTCCACCTCCACCGCCGTTCCCTCTCCTCCTTCTCCCTCGCTTCCCTCAACGACTTCTTCCTCTCATAAACCGCTCTTACTGTCTTCTTTGTGCGCTCAGCGCCCTCGTTGAAGTTTGCTCTCGCGAGCTCTACCACGGAATCAATTTGCTCAGGGGTGTAGACGAAATTCCAGGTGGACATGAAATCGCTGACTTTGGGGTCGACGTTGGGTACCTTTGGGTTCGCGAGGAAGGGAAAGTAGATTACGGCTAGGCCGGAGGAGGGGTGCATTAGCTCCCAGTCCTCTGTTGCTTGCTTTGTGGGGGAAGAGACGGTGGAGGCAGTATCGGAGGGTTCGTGGGTGCGTTCTTCAGTGCTACCAACCCAGATGTTGCAGAAGCCGAGATCGTTTGACTTTTTCTTGTCTTTGCTCGGGTATTCTTCTTGGGTGCTGCTAGTGTCTTGGGCTTCGTCGAGCTTCTCTTGAGCTTCTTGGGGTGTCTTTGCTGAGGCGCGCTCGAGATCCTCTTTTAACTCTTCAATGGGCTCGTCGTTGGGAGGCCAGCCGGCACCTACGGGCCAGCCTTTTATACCACGCTGGCGGGCGTAGCCTTCGGTCACTTTGAGCCAGTTATCGGTTTTGACGTCGGCCGAGGCGTCGAAGGCGACGAGTATGTCGACGTTGCGGCCCGGGCGGAGGAGGGGGTAGATGGGTAGATTGTTGGACATGCCGGCGTCCATGAATTGAAAGTTTTTTTGTTCAAAGATGCTCTCGGGGCATGATTTGGGGAGGAACTCGCGCATGCCGAGGGCATAGTTGGGCATAGCGGCGGGGTCAATGGGATGGACTTTGACAAGATCGTCGTCCCGCTCGGCAATCATGGCGTCTATGCTGCCGCCAAGACCTGTGAGACTTTTCATGAGAGGCCGGATCTCGCGGTAGTAGTGTGAGAGCGTCGCGCAAAAGGCAGACCCCCAGATGCCCATGAGCAGTGGAACACGCACTTCCGGTAGGGCCAGACCATTCTCGCGCCAGACTGTGCGCCCGTTCTCGAAACGGCGACCCATGGCCCAGGTTGGGATACCGGCTGAAAGCTCCTCGCACCACATTTCATATGGAGTGAACTCGAACCATTGAAACCACGCCTCTTTCCTTGCCTTTGCTTCTGCAGCGATCCGGTCTGATTCTCCTGACTGTTCGGCGAGAGGAATCTCGTGGCGGACTGCAGTATATATGGGGAGAGGTTGAGAGCCGTTGTCGGTAAAGCGTCGCTGGTGGGACAACTTGAAATCGTATTCGCTGACAGAGAGCTCGCCCTTTGGTACGAGCAAACGGGCAGCGAGTAATGCACCGTAGATGTCGACGAGTCCAAAGTCGGCGTCTGGGATGCCTTTCGCCTTCTCCACAAGACCACTCAGCAGGTATTTGTTCGTCGGTGCACTGACGAGAAGCTCTAGGGCGTCGGCTGGAAAAGCAATGTGCACACCAAGCCTGTTTTTAAGATGTCGGATGATTTGAGCGTGGCTCCGTTGGGTGAGGTCCGAGTAGTAGAGAGTCTGTAGCCAGCAGCTGCCACTGACGCCCGCTGTATATGTGACGCAGTCGAAGAGGCCTTGTTCCTTGGAGGAGAGGTAGGACGACGTGCCGGCAACAAGAGCGCGTAGGCCGCCACCAGATCCGCACATGGCAATAACAGGGACATCGTCCGGATGGATCTTGGCTTCCGGAATATCGAGATATCGCGCAAGTGCTGCCTTGGTGAACTGTGCCCTCTTTTCCAGAAAGGCCTTTTCTTCCTGGCACAGCTCGTTTGAGACCCTCACAGAGGCGTCCCATATGATCTCCGGGTTGATCTCCGGGTCGTTTGCTTCGTACCAAATCTCCTCTGCCAGCGATCCCGGTGCCATTGAAAGTTCATTCTGGAGCTTGCGAATGAAGCCGGGCAGGACCTTGACCCAGTTCGGAACGATGTAGTCGATGATGGTATCGCCAAGGGCAGAGGGTGACGGCGAACTGGGAAACTTGGCGGCAATGGTCTGCCAGGCTGACTTGGCCTGTCCCGCTTCTTCATCCTCTTCACTGTAGCCTTTTGCAACACGCGTCTGTGGTGGTGCATCCTGGTCTCCAGACCTGCGCGAGCCATCTTCGTTTATCTGTTCCTCAGCTTCCTCTGCAGACGTTGTCGCTGTCTTCTTTTCGCCATTGTCGCTGAAATAAGATCGCTTCCAAGATGGAGCATCGAGCTTGATCGGACCGGACACTGGAAACGGGGAGTACTCGGAAGACAGGAAACCAGCAGCGGCCGTCGCAAGGAGAAATGGAGGGCCAAAATGGAACCCGAGAGAGGCGGCTTTGGACGTGTATATGCGTGTACGCGCGGTGTGCAAGCTGGAACCGTTAGCATACGAGCAGCGAGTAATGAATGTCATATGACGCACCTGCGACGCGTCCCGCGCAGCCAAAGCTGCCCCGCGTTGTGCGTATTCCTATAGCCGGCCATGCGCACAATTGCGGAACTACGAGAGTATTGAAAGTAAGCCGAGGACCGTGGACGATCAGTCCCGCGCCAAAAGCCCCATGAGCTTATTGTACAAATGCCATCAAAATGACGAATCCTGCATGCCAATTTTGCAGGTTTCCGAACGAATCGCTGCCCGCATCACGTACGCCAAGCCATGCAGGAACAGGAATCTAGACTCCGGCCCGACTTGACTCGACTCTCCACTCTACACATCCAGAGACGCTCCCAGGTTTTTAAGCTTTGCGACCCCGTTACGCTACGGCCGCTAGACGCCTCTCTTGCTGGGTTGGTCAAGAGTGACGATCAAAGTTTGGACTCATACCTTGACCAACATCACGTGCTTCGATGACGCGCTACTGCACTTGCGGTCTCTGTGCCTATTACTCCAGATCACGTATATGGGCATCCTGCGAGATACCAATCCATTGGCTCCGTAGTAAGGTATTGTAAAACGGGATAGTGGTGGAGGAGCTCTAGTGGCTTTACTCCCAACCATCGTCTCAACTCTACCTACGTATGTACTCTGACTTTATGCCCGTCATGAGAATACTCAACAACGAGATTCACACTCTTTTGAAGCTTCTCTCACCTCCCCCAGTTCCGCGCTGATTCCTTCCATGCGGCTCTGTGAGCATTCTGAGTCGCTATTCTTTCTCACATCATCAGTCTCGGTCACTGTTTGTCACCCCATCTCACCGTTTGCTCGTTTGCAACTTGACACGTGCTTACACTTGACGATGTGCCTTTTTGTCCTATTAGTGTTCATAATCACGCCGGCCTCTTGCCTAGCACCTTGTCTCACACCGTCACAATCCTTGTTTCCTCCAGAACTGCAACTATTGCGGCTCGTGCGACGTTAAGGTTGGGCATACTAAAGAAAAGGTCCGAAAAACACTATCTGTCGACTTTCCGGCACAAACTGACCATCCAACGAGCAAGATGTCGGGTCGCGGCCTGAGCCTTGAGCTCCCCGCCCCTGTGTTGCTGCCTACCTTTGCAGACTTCAAGGCTGCCGACTCAACTGTCAGGTCCGAAATCACAAGAGTTACCAACTCAACCCGTACCCAAACCTATGGTCTTTCGGCGGACTGGTTTTACGATAGGATGCATATGGAAATTGATGAAGATGTTCGAAACATGTGCGCCAAGCTCTCTCAGGCAATCTCAGAGTTTCCGGAGACCAGTGAAGAGCTCTCACATCTGGTGGAAAAATTGACTGCCGCATACCATATACCCAAAGGTACGGCCTTGGTAGCAGCTTTCCTCGGAATGATGGGTGTTGGTAAGAGCACATTAATCAATGCGCTCTTCGGCCGCGTGCTTGTCACAAATTCTGGTGGGGTGCTGGCGTGCACTTCGATTCCGACAGTTGTAGTATTGAAAGAAGGCGCTACGGACGACACAAAGTATAGTGATTTGGCTATCCAGCTATTCACTGAGCAACAGTATCAGGACTGTGTCAGGGAGCAAATCACCCGCTGGGCCGAATGGTCTACTCATTCATCAAAGAGCAGGCAGATTGAGGAATACGAAGATAAAGGCTGTCTTCCAGAGGATGTCATATTCCAAGAACCCGCAAAAGCAACCGAAAAGGTCGACTATACGCAGATGAAGCGTGGCGCCGATACTGCGAAAGAGTACTTTGAAATCATCCTGAACGTTCAAGATAAAGAAGCGTCAAAACAGACCTTGGAAGATGCTCTCCACAGTACCGATGTAGGAAAGGAAGAATTTTTCGAACGTTGTATGGCAGGAATCCGAGCACGTTGCGAGCAGATCACCGATTTGGTTGCCGGTCTGAAGCATGTCCACGATGGAGACCTTCGGAAGCAGCGAGCGCAGATCGACAAATTTTGGCCGCTCGTGAAAGCGGTTTACGTTGAGACGGGTCACGCCCTTCTGAGAAACAACATCCATGTGATTGACTTGCCTGGTACGTAGTGTGAGGACAGAAAGACTACCCAACACCTGCTAATCTGCATAGGGTATGACGACAATAATCAGATTCGGAATGCTATCGTCGATCAGTTTCGCGCCAAGGCAGAAATGGAGATTGTAGTTACACGCACAAGAGTTGCTAGTAGTGTATCGCAAGAACATTGGCTGGATGAGTCTATCCGTCGCCGGGGACCAGAGAGGACGCTCTTGGTTACAAATGGATCTGATGTGGGTTGATGTTCAATATAAGTATGCTCCATGCTAACAAATATCCAGGAGATTGTTACGGGAATATCGAATGTGATTGAAGACCTGGATGAGCATCCGTTCACTCATCTGAAGAATTGTCTTCAAGATGCAAACAGCACCGCCGAGCTTTCTGACGGTGATGAGGCTCTTCTCCACGAGTACAAGGAATTCCTATACATGAACGCTAAGCTGGCCTTTATCAATCACCAAAACAACGTTGTCAAGACAAATTTTGCAGACAAGGGTGTCAATGTTCTCATGACTTCCGCTCGGGAAGCTCTGCTACACCAAGTACCGGATCCAACAGAGGTTCCCAAGCTATGTCTAGCAGCAACGGGAATTGAAACACTCAGACAATACCTATTGATGCAGACCGCTGATCCGAATTTGCGCACATTGCACAATCACATCTTCGAGACACTTCCAGAGATCGCGGTTGCCATCAACCACATCAGAGTGAAGTTTGTCGATGAGGACGGCTATCGCAAAATGCGGGAGTACCTGTCCCAAGAGCTGCGTGTCTTGCAGAAACGTCTCGAGGCTCTTTCTATGTCAACTCTGCAGAAACATGTCAAGGCCCCTTGGAATGACCAAGAGATTGGGAAGAGGATCTTGCCAGCACAGAAGAAGATACTGGATCCGTGGACGTCACGGCAGTTGCCCTATCGGACCTTTGCGAAGATGTTACGGGACAACGGAATGCCCACGAGTGGGATCTGCAAAGATTACAATCTTAATTCAGAGCTTGCACAAATTATGCATAGCTATATCCATCAATGGTATCGCGCCATGTCGTCACATCCTGGTGCGATTACTGAAGCCTTGGACGCACCTGTCCAGGCCGTGCTGAGGGAACTCGAAACCCATGTCAGCCTATCAACCGGAGACCCAGCCCTACAACGTACAGCAGCAGAGTCACTCAGGAAAACATCACGGCGAATCGGTATTGCTTACGGTGTCTTGCTGGCCGAGCTGAAGAAAACTCTAAAAGAGAACTATGTGGACTTCACAACAGAGAAGAATTTCTATTCCCCAGTAGCAGGTGTGCTGCGACCGATTTATCATGCCACTAGAACCTCGACTCAGTACGGAAAGGGTGTACACACCAGACAAACAAGTTACCTGCAACAAGCCGTCATTTCTCCGATACCCGACCAGGAAGATCTGCGGGAGGAGATAGCCAGATCGTTAGTGGACAGCCAGTTTAGCTCATGGAACAAAGCATGCAATGATTTCATCAAAGAGGTCATGCAACACTTCCATGAGTTTGCCCGGATCAGCGCAGAGCTCCTCGAAAACGACGCCTGGATATCGCTTGAGCATGCACGGATTCGTGATCGACTGGAGGCTTTGCTGCCACAGTTCGAGCATGACCTTGAGATGGTTCAGTGCAAGTTTTCAGAAATGACGCGTCGTCCGTATGCTCAGATGATGGGCAACGAACTTGCGCACGCCACTACACAGCCTCCGTCTTTCTTGACCAACCCTCGCACGCTCAGCCACCTTGCTCTGATGACTACTGGAAAAGATTATAATCGGACTTTCAGCACCTCTTCAAGGCTATCGAGCAGCCTGGTCTGTCCTGGTCGATCTAAATCCTTTAGGTCTTACCCCATGCCTATGAAGCCTCGCCTACGCGGTCAAGGCAGGACTGGTCTTTTGATCTCCATGGCCTCATTTTCCTTTCTCTCCTTGTGGAGTTCTTAGTGTTTTATCCAACTCTTCCTTCCTTGTACTAGGGACATCTTGAGAGCACATCCATTGGTCTTTTAGTTACCTACCAAGAGGGGATTCCCAACGCTGTAAATCTATCCTTGTCTTTTCATGCAGCGCTGTGATGCCTGAACAGTGTGATATATATATGCGTCACCGAAACCGGCGTGAGACGCAAACAGCGGCTTTCGCGGTGACAGGAATCGCTCGTCAGACCATATTAGGTCTGCTCCTGGCACTCTCTGGATCCGTGCACTTTGAGTAAGACTTCTCAAAGGGCTGGTGCCACAGACACCAAAAGTAAAGCGTGGTGGGATTGGCCGCGAGCACGTCTTACTTCTCTGTGGCGTGTTCGTAGTGCAACTGTGGCGTCCGTCGACCTGTTCACAAGTCGATAACCAGGCCAGACCCTGGTTCGTCATAGCGTTGTCTCCGCAACAGCTCTCCGCAAGCATCCCCTCCCACATCATCATACACCGATCCACCGATTTCCCTAGTTGGACATCCTTTCATTTATTAGCTTTGATGTTGGACTTAATGTAGGCCCTAGCCTTGCCAGTTCGCTGTACATAGTCGAGGTTCGCCCTCGCCATCCGCAAATCAACAACCGGCCGAGGCAGTCGCAAAGCTTACCTGCAGTCGCCATGGTCGCCCCCCGCAGGACCGCGCTCTTGGAGGAGAGCGCCGAAGTCGAGGTGCTCTTTGCCAACATGGAGAAGATGAAGACGCTCACCAAGAAGATCCAAGCCTCGGTCAATCGACTCGATGCTAGTGGGAAAGCTGTGCAAGAAGCCATCAGCCCAATCTACGGCAACACGCAAAAATTGCAAATCGCAAACGCGAATGTCGACCGCATAATAGAGGCCATTGAGCGACTCCGAGCTCCGAGAGAAGAGAGCGCGAAGGAGGAGAGGATTATTCGCGCCGGCCCTGGACGGGGAGACCTGGACGGCTACATTGCTTCACTCGATCGCACAAACCTCAGTCTGCAGGACCTTAAGCGCACGAACCTGCGCTCGAACGAACAAGCTGTGGCCGAGCTTAGTGGGTTGTTGAAACTAGGCAACAAGCAGCTGGAGGATGTCTTCAGGAGTATCCTACAGGACTGCTCTCGGGGAAAGGTCCAGCCACTGGAATATGTCGCGAAGCGTATGTGTTGGTCCTGCACCATGTATACGGACGCTCTAACAGTCTACAGAAAACCCGTTTCCTCGCATGCCCCAAGAGAAGCTCCAGAGCCTACGCAGCATCAACACCCACATCACCAAAACCTTTGCCCAAGTATCGCAAGTCGACCTGTCGCAAACTCCCACACGAAGGATATATGCAGAGATCAGAGGCGAATATCTCGAAAGCACGCTGCGGAGTCTGATGCAAGCGTCGATAAGCACTGCTCGCAAGGTGCAGGCTGACGCGCTGTACAAGAAGGGTACCAACGGCATCGGAACCTATGTGCAGGCGATCGAAGGGCTCTTCGTAGCCGAGTTCGACAACCTGAACTACGTCTTCGACCGGGACGAATGGAGCGATGTATACGTGGCAACGTGCCAGTTCCCTCTACAAGACTTCACCAAGACACTGCGCGAGCTCAACGGACATATTCAGAAAAATCTCTTGACCGACTGCTTCCTTGGCTTTGAGATTTGTGGGCTGGTTCGGACGCTGTCGATGCGGCTCCAGAAGCAGACGGGTGCGCTCAAAGACCAGATCTACGACAGCGTGAAGCCGATCCGGGAGACGTCAAAGATGTCTTTGGGCAGGATGCTGGACGACACAAGATCTCGCACGCAAGCTCTCATTGCGCTGCCTATTGACGGCGGCCCTGTAGAGATGACTACGCAGACGATGCGACGCCTACAGGAATTGACAAACTACCTCGAGCCTCTCACATCAATATTGGCATCTCTGGGCGAGGGCGGCTGGAACTCGAACTCGGCCAACAACTCGTCCACGACGCTGGATGTTGGTCCTGATGGCGTGAGGCTCTTCGGGCAATATGCGGCCGACAGCATTGATACGCTGTTACAGAACTTGAGCGGGAAGGCAAAGACAATACTCAAGGGCAAGAATTTGCAGGGCATCTTCCTGGCGAACAACGTTGCGATTGTCATGCGAATCATACGCTCGTCAGAACTGGCACCGCTCATGGGCGGGTACGAGAAGAAGCTGGCAGACTGGCGGAAGCAAGGCACGGCCATGTACCTCGAGGCCTGGCGAGAGCCGTCCGGATACCTGCTCGACGTGCAATACACGAACCGTACCAAGGAACGGCCGACGTCGAGCGGTGCCGACTCTGCAGTCATTGTGAAGTCGCTCAGCTCAAAAGACAAGGACGCGATCAAGGAGAAGTTCAAAAACTTCAACACCAGTTTTGACGATCTTGTCACACGGCACAGGTCGTACGCAATGGAGCCCGAGGTGCGGAACCAACTGAGCAAAGAGGTACAGAACATCATTGAGCCCCTGTACAACCGGTTCTACGATCGGTACCGGGAGATTGACAAGGGCAAGGGCAAGTATGTCAAGTACGACAAGACCGAGTTGAACAAGGCCCTGGCGAGCTTTGCATAGTGTAATAGTTGCGGCGTTGGGTTTGGTTTGTTTGCGCAGAATACCCTTTGATTAGCATGTACAGAATACAGACATAGAAGTGTGCTAGGCTGGAGTGGGGCTAGGTATGAGGCCAGAGCCATGCTGGCGGACGCGGTGTAATTGGATAGGTTCGAGTCTTGCATACATGGCCGTGTCGTATAGCCGTGCATTGTCGTACCACGCTGCAAGCACCGCAAGGCATGGGGCATGGGGCATGTGCCGTGAAGCGTGAGGGAGCGTGAGGGAGCATGGCGTGAGACGGCAGTGGGCGGTGGAGGCATCGCTGGGGGAGACAGCGACGTGTTGCAGTAAGATCAATTAGGCGCGGTTGTTGCTCGTGCTTGCCCGGGTGCTCATTTGCCAGACACGTGACTTGCCCTTCTGGGAAACCCACGGCTCGCGACTGCCTGTTTCAGGCCGGCCACAAGAACACAAAAAGTTGCAAAGTGAACAGGCGTCAATTGCAATCCAACACCACCTGACCCGCGGCCTTGACCGGACCGTCGCCCTTCTACGCTGTTGCGTGCCGGCTCGCCAACACGGATATCGACGCCAATCTGGCTGCTAGTTAGGTGACGCGGGGATTTTTGGTCTAGTGCCCATTGCTCTGGCGCTGCTCGGACTTGCTCCAATCGCGCCCATCCCTGTGCGGACCCCTTTCCTCTACCCAGCGACCGACGGCACCACGACTTCCCTTTCAACGTCGCAGTCCCCGGAACACGACGCCATTTTCCCTTTGCAGCCCACGGCACCACTTCAATCCATTGCTTTGAGTGCATCACTCACTCGACAGCATACCTACCGCTGACTGGTACGCAACCCCCCAATCTCTCTCCACACGCCTGCCTCCGTTTCACTTTATTTCTCCACGTTCGGCCTGGGTCGCGTCTAGCATTTGTTTCGCACCCGCGGCTGGCATACACACACGCCAGGCATTGAGACGCTTCGCTAACTTCATCTCGTTCGGCAGTAGTCCCTCTCTTGACAAAACATTGTCTGCATCTACTGCAACTATTTACACCATGGGTAAGGAGCTTCCCCCCAAATCCCCTTTGGCTGCCCCGACGCCTTCTGAGTTGATGGATACCTCGTGCATACGCATGCATACACACACAAATAGGCATACACGCAGTAATGGGAGGGGCACATTCGGCAGGGTCCAATGCTGCTCCTCCCGCTCTGCTCGCTGTTGCTGTGCTCGACGGGCTCTCGCTCTTCATCGTCAAAAGGCCCCTTTGCTAACAACCAGCTGCAGAATCCGGTGCTACATCTCCAGCGCCGCCAACGCGTGCGTCCCCTTCACCTCCAGCCTCTGCCGGCGGCTACGACATGGATCAGACGATTAACGGACAGCCTCCAGCGGTACAAACCATCACGGCGAAGAACCCCAAGGCCGCAGCTGCCATGGCGAACGACATGAACATTGTGCGCAGGAAGCTCACGGGCTACGTCGGTTTCGCGAACCTGCCCAACCAGTGGCACCGCAAGAGTGTACGCAAGGGGTTCAACTTCAATGTCATGGTTGTCGGTATGTTTGCTTCTGCCTCCCGGCCCGTGGTTTGTGCTAACGTGTCATCCAGGTGAGTCCGGCCTCGGAAAGTCGACGCTTGTCAATACCCTCTTCAACACGTCGCTCTACCCGCCCAAGGAGCGCAAGCCCCCGAGCCTCGACATCTCCAAGACGGTCTCGATACAGTCCATCAGCGCCGACATTGAGGAGAATGGTGTTCGTCTGAGGTTAACAGTCGTCGACACACCCGGCTTTGGCGACTTCATCAACAACGATGAGTCCTGGGACCCCATTGTCAAGAACATTGAGCAACGGTTCGACGCCTACCTCGATGCCGAGAACAAGGTCAACCGCATGAACATTGTCGACAACCGCATCCACGCCGTCGTCTACTTCATCCAGCCCACCGGCCACTCACTGAAGCCCATCGACATTGAGGTGATGAAGAAGCTCCACACCAAAGTTAACCTCATCCCCGTCATTGCCAAGGCCGACACCGTTACTGACGATGAAATCGACAACTACAAGAAGAGGGTATGTACAACGCTTTGCTTTTTTTTCTCACGGCCCTGCTAACAAGTTCAGATTCTTGCAGATATCGCCTACCACAAGATCCAGATCTTCGAGGGACCCCGGTACGAGCTTGACGACGAGGAGACGATTGCGGAGAACCAGGAGATCATGGCCAAGGTACCCTTTGCTGTTGTCGGTTCCAACACCGAGGTCACCACGGTCGACGGCCGCAAGGTCCGTGGGCGTGCGCTACCCTGGGGTGTTGTTGAGGTGGACAACGAGGAGCACTGCGACTTTGTCAAGCTGCGCCAGATGCTCATCCGCACCCACATGGAGGAGCTCAAGGAAAACACCAACAATGCGCTCTACGAGAACTACCGCTCGGAGAAGCTCGCGCAGATGGGTATCCAGCAAGACTCTAGCGTGTTCAAGGAGGTCAACCCTGCCGTCAAGCAAGAGGAGGAGCGCTCACTCCACGAGGCGAAGCTCCAGAAGATGGAGATGGAGATGAAGATGGTGTTCCAGCAAAAGGTGCAGGAGAAGGAGAGCAAGCTGCGCCAGAGCGAAGAGGAGCTGTACGCCCGTCACAAGGAGATGAAGGACCAGCTAGACCGACAACGACAAGAGCTCGAGGAGAAGAAGGCACGCATCGAGTCGGGCCGGCCGATCGAAGAAAAGGGCAAGAGAAAGGGATTCTCGCTCCGCTAAAGCGGGCCAGCTGGCGACTGGATCGTTTCCCCTGCTCCGCTCTGGACGATATCACGCCTCTCGACCGACCCTACTCAGTTCTCTACACCCTCTTACAGACCTTGTTTAATATAATGCGGCCGACGATACCACTGGGTGCTATCGGTAAAAGGGATAATACGCAGCGGTGCGACACTGGGCGCCCAGCACCCCAGTGTCGCGTCTTGGTGCAGTTGTCCGGATTGTTGATTGATACCAACGTCTTTGCGCTCCTTCCGATTCCCTTGCTTCTCCTTCGGCATTTTCTATTATTTAGTATTCGGCAGATGTAGTTCCGGAGCGTGGAGTGTGTCGGACAGGTTCTTTTTCATGTACTCTACAGACCATCATACTAGGCAATTTCATTTGTTGGCAGAAAAAAAATTACGAGTTTTGTGCTCGTGACGTTTGTTCCAGAACTAGCGGTGACGACATTGGCGTTTGTGTTTGAAACAGATGGGGATAGCCTGCTGGCTGCGGCTGAGATGATCAGGGAGCGCGAATGGGTGGGGGTTGCACTGTGGCCTGTGATGTCGTCACCCACCCCCAAATCGCCCGAATTCTGGTTTACCTACGGTGCCCGCCTTTTGTCCCTCTACAAACACACCACAACAAGCAACTCTTCCTCTCACCACGCAAACCACTCAAAGCCATCTGCGAGTACTGTCAGTCTGTGACTGAGCATTCGGACCTTCTTTTTTTCTTGTATCGGTAAGTTTGCCCAACCGCCAGCCAGACACGGCAAGTATCCATTGTGCGGGTCCCGAAGGCCGAAAGGAAGCAGCTCCTGCAGCAGCACCCAAGGGACCCAGCCACACTTGGGGACACATTACACCTCCTCTCTTCCGACTTGTTGCCTGCACTTGTACTCTTGACACGCTGGAAGCTGCATCCATCTCTGCAGAGCTCTGCTGACATTGCAAGCCATCTATTACGTAGCCCACACGACAGCTCCTACAGGCGCCGAAATACGAACCATGGCCCCTCCACCGCCAGCCTCTATGCCTTTGGGCCAGCGCCTTGCTGCGCTCGCGCAGACTCTGCAGTTTGCGTGGTTTGCCGGACATGTCACTCTGCTGCTCGCTACTATGCGATACAGTCTGTCCTACATTACTTTCAACTACTACTCCCGCTGGGCCTCCTTCTCCTACCGCACCGCCTTCCTCTCGGCATGCGTTACCTACGGCATTGTTGTCTACAAGGCATACCGCGCCCGTGTGAGGGCCGGAAAGCAGAACGGCCTTGTTGCGCTGGCTACGGATGAGAACGTTCAGTACTTGTGTATGTTCACTCTATGCCACCTCCCTTGTGCTCATAGCAGCCGCTGACCATAGCCCAAGTCATGGCCCTTGTGTGGCTCTTCTCCCGTCAGATCCCGCTCGCCATTCTGCCCTTTTCAGTATACTCCATCTTCCATGTCGCTACCTACGTGCGCTCAAACCTTCTGCCCACTATCCAGCCCCCGCCTGCGGCCCAGGCCGGCGCCAAGCCCCAGGGCTCTGCCGCTTCCGAGGCTATTGGCAAGTTTGTCAAGGAATACTACGATGGCTCCATGACGCTAGTCGCCATGCTTGAGATCTTCCTCTGGGTCCGTGTCCTCGGCTCTGCCATGCTCTTCCAGAAGGGCTCGTGGATCTTGCTTGCCATCTACACCGTCTTCTTCCGCGCTCGCGTTGCGCAAAGCAGCTTTGTCCAGGAAGCCATCAACCAGCTTACTGCTCGCATCGACGCCCAGCTCGCCAACCAGAGCACCCCTCCCGCAGCCAAGCAGGGTTGGGGCACCTTCAAGGGCATTGTTCGCCAAGCTGCTGATGCTACCGACATCCGCAGGTACGTTGGCGGACAGCCCGGCGCCGCCCCCAAGAAGGCGCAGTAAATGTCTCACAATCGTTTTGCGACAATGCCTCTATTTTACACGGGGCATCCAAAGTTGCTTGACAACCACCTTGACGATGATACGGCAGTCATGATGACAATAGATGTGCTTTGGTGCTTGCAGCAGAACTGAACAAAGATGAAAAGGGCGGGAGGCGGTATTTGGCAGTTTGCGATGTCCCGACTGTAAACGAGGCTGGTCTGGCCTGGAAGGGATGGGGAGTAGTCATGTATGACGGCCGTGGAAAAACAAAAGAAACAGTGTATGTGTGCGTCGAAGGGATGGAACGGATGAGGTTTCCGTTCCATTGATTTTTTTGGACAAGGCGTGTAATTATTTTAGTTGGCTGATGATGATTGTTCGCTATTTTACAAGTACCAAATGGATTTTTTCGTTGATGTGTGGACATGATGCTTTATGTGTGCGGACATGACATTTTTTGTGTTGAGATGATGAGCTACTATAAGAGGTGTCATGTAGGGTAAGTATGTAAAAGATCGTACTATACGATAGCAGAGAGAGGGAGAGAGAAGGAGAATAGGTTATAAAAAAAAGTGTTTTGTTTGCTGCCTGTTCATATGTCAGCATGTACAATTGCTCTGTTCTATATCTAGAGTCCCACATTCTCGCCATACCTCTCTCTTTCTTTCTTTCTTTTCTTCTTTCTCTCCCGCAAGAAATCTATTCTTTTATGACTCTTTTTCCCTCTGTTTTTAATAGACCAACTATACTCTTGTTCTTGTTGTTGGTATTATTGTTATGATTCTACTTGCGATTTTACTCTTACTCCACTAGCTATCGTCTAGACATGAGCTGTAGCCTTCTTCTTCTTCTTCTTTTTCTTCTTCTTCTCGTAAGTTTGATGAGGGCTTATTTTAGAAATCGACAGACGGAGGAGACAGAAGTAAGAAAAGTGAAAGAGAGAGAGAGAGATGTTATCACATGTACTCGACTAACGTGGTTCACAAGCGAGCGCGCCACCCAAGCGAGCGCGCCACTTTGCACCGGCGCGTCGACGTCGAGACGTTATCACGCACTTTTATCACAGTCAATAAACTATTGCGATATACCAAATTAATTGTCAGAATCGCTACTATCACTTGCACTATCTATCTCAACT
Organism: Drechslera avenae; assembly: GCA_034640345.1. Taxonomy (NCBI): domain Eukaryota; kingdom Fungi; phylum Ascomycota; class Dothideomycetes; order Pleosporales; family Pleosporaceae; genus Drechslera; species Drechslera avenae. The sequence continues at coordinate 59,671 of JAXRVH010000075.1, read as the reverse complement.
GCGCAGGTACGAGCATTGTGTCCAGTCTGCTTGCAACGCCCGCACCGCCTCTCTCCTCGCACCCTCTTCGACGCACTCTCACCGTCGCCACGACTGCTACCCGCCTGTTCAGCTAATACTTCTTGTACCTCGCCTATAGTGAGAGTCTCTTCTGTCCGTATATATCGCCTCTTGCGACTCTTACGCTTATTTGATTCGTCCAGAGCTGCTCAGAGAGTACTCATTTCCTCTATCATAAGCGTTATCTTATGTGCCATTTGCTAAGCCCCCTTACTTAACTGCGCAATCTGCTCGCTAAGTGAATTAGCAGAAGACCCACAGCGCTTTCTCACGCTCTGTTAAATAAGACCAATTTAAGCCTCGACTTCGCGCGCGTTGCGTGGTGTCTGCGCCTCCCAGGCGGCTACCTGTCGCGGTGATTAATGTGGTGTCTGCACCACCACATTAAGCTTTAATAGCACAGCCTATAGGTTATGTAGGACTAGACTAGCACCTCTAAAGCCAGCTTGGATATTCTCCTTCGTAATAGACTGCTCAAAAGCAGTTTTAAAGGCTAGTAGGAAGGTCTCTTTGCTAATATAGTAGGTGCGGTTGCGTGCCAAGCCTAAGATCATGTCACTATACGCGCGCTTTAATAGCGAAAAGCAAGCGATATTAAGAGGCTGTAGGAGGTGCGAAGAGTAGGTAGGTATACAGAGAAGGATAATATTCCTTTCCTTGCAGCGATCTTGAAAATCAATTAAGCAATAGCTCTCGTGGCTGTCGATAATTAGCAGTCGGTACCCACCAACAGTATAGCGTCTTGTATGCTCCTTAAAGTAATCTAACTAGGCAAGCCTAAGCTAGTTATTTGTCCAGCCGTTAGGGCTAACCTCAAGGACCCAATCAGGAGGCAAATTTTCAAACTAGACGTTGATAAGCACCTTGCCCGCGAAGACAACGAAGGGAGGTATCTAGCGACCTAACGCGCCTACGCCTTGGATTACAGTAACCCACTTACGGTTGCCTGGTTGTATCCGCTTCTTTTTGCCAGATCCTTCAGAGGCTGTGATAACTATCTGTGATAAAATCTTGCCTATCATAAAGCTAGTTTCATCAAAGTTATAGATATTGTTGTCTATAATACCCCACTTCTGCTTTGTTGCCTAGACTAAGTCGAACCAGCGCTAGACAGCCGCTAGGTCCTCGCAGATAGCTCGCTAGTGATCATAAGGACGGCTCCAGCGCGTACGGAGCTCAGGAGTTCGCTTAACAAAGTTGTCAACCCAGTTCTTGCCAATAGGGTTACCCTCCCGCTCATGCAATAGTTTATCAGCCATTGCTCAAACGTCAGCCTTTATAGGCGCAAATCCTCGTGCAGACTCTTCAAGAATACGCTTAACTACAGACTCCTCTTCTAGCTTGTTTAGGCGCTTTGAATTCGCTTCGCAGTCGCGTCGAAAGTGTGTCCCAGCGCCTCTACGCTGGAGTGTTCTTCGTGGGACGTTGTAGATAGAAGCAGCACGTCTTTGGCTTTTAACACGTTGAGATTGGTAATCAGAAAGAGCAAGTTGAAGATCTGCTTCAGTATAGAAAGTTTCAGTGTTGTGTTGTTGAGACATTATGTGATATTGTCTCGACGCTGACGCGCCGGTGCAAAGTGGCGCGCTCGCTTGGGTGGCGCGCTCGCTTGTGAACCACGTTACTTTATATATTTATATATATAGCCAACAACAAGACCATCAAGACGTAGCCAAGAACTATAAAAGTAGAATAGAAGAAGAACGAAAACGTAATAAAGGAGTATTTAACTTTTTACTAGATTCTTCAAGTCTAGGGGGACTAGAGGGAAATTGTTTTATAGTGTTGTGGAAATTACAAAAAGATAAAAATAAGAGCTAGCTAAGCCTCGTCAGCCTAGAACTACACATTGTGCCTAGATTCCCCCCCCACGGGCTTGGAGTAGAGCAGAGCTGAGAAAGAAAGACTATATCGAGTGAAACACGACACTTGCTGACAGGCTAGCAAGCAAAGCGACTGACCATGTGCAGTAGATTCCCCTCCACACGACTCAGCGATGCTTGGGGCGGTTATTTTGTTTGTGAGTCAAGAGGATTGATTTGATTTTATTGCTGCTGCTGCGGTTGGGCAATGACTCGAGAGAGAAAAAAAAGAGATTATCTAATAGAATGACAGTATTCTTTTCTTCCTCGTTGCGCGGGACTTGTCTCGGGAGTTAACTTGTGTGAGAGGAGTTGAGGCGAGAACGAAAGGACAGTCACACAACGTACAATACCTAGACCCACCAGCTTGCTTACCTACCGGCTGCAGAAGAAGAAGAAGAAGAAGAAAAAAAAACACACCCTCGGCACTCTGTACATAGCTACGGTCCCCCACTCCCCACGGCTTCCCCCCCAAAAACAAAGAAAAACACCAAAAAAAAACACAAATACCGGCCGCCGATGGGTCCCCCCCTTCCAAGGTACTCTAAGCCAGCCTTCGCCTCGTATAGGCATGCGCTGCAAGGACCTAGAACCTGGACTACACGTAGAAACATGGAGCGAAGAACACGCACACACAGACACTCCCAGAGGAAAAAAAAAAGTCTGGTAACCTAACGTCGTTCGCGCCAGAAGCTGAAACAAGCTGTCAAAGCAAACTCTTCGCGTCGGCCGCCGGCGGCCGGCGCCGCCGTCGTCTCCACGCTTTCTTTCTCGGGGGACGACGTGCTGAACGAGTGTTCGGGACGCTATTGAATATACCGATCGGATGAGGTCATATGATGATGATGATGATAAGTGGTTAGGGCACGAAAAATGGTGGTTTGAGGTGGTGGTCATTTTTTTGTTGGAAGCTGGTCTGTGACATTTCCCCCCCTTCGTTTGCTAGTAGTGCTGGGTGAAGTAGTAAGTAGTAGTAAGTAGTTGGGGAGGGGAAAGTAATGGGTGTGCATTGGTGGTGCGTTGAGGTGGGTCGCTTGGAAAGTATTGACATGATTAGACGAGGTGTGAAGTCGACTTGAATGCATCGGCGCGCGTCCATGTATTGTGTATGCAACATGGTGTATATGTTGAGAAGGATGGCTTCTCGAGGATTCGAATTGTGAAAATGATGGATATGGAGAAGGAAAAGAAGAAAAAAAAGGACATGGTGCATGTTTGATTGTTGTGCTGTTGGCTTCTGGACTGGGACTCGATCTGCATGCGAGGTGGGGGATGGGGGGGTCTAGATTGATGCACGCGCGGGTCTTTCACATGTTGGATCTGACGCTTGATGCATCTGCTGCTCCACGGAAGCAGCTGGTCGACGGCAAAAAATCCACTGCTGGCGACAGCTATGTGAAATCGCGATGATGCTGCATGGGTCGCTGAGATGCGGCGGGTGGCCGGTCCACAAGGAGGTGGGTTCCCCCCAAGCCTCTGGCACGAAGCTAGAAGAGGCGTGGAAAATGTGTTAGTTGCATGCATGTCGTAAAAGCGGTGTTTCACGGCGGCCGTGGATACCTATTGGAGGCAACGGACATGTTATTCTTGGTCACGTCAGACTGTGTTTTCGTCGCGCTGCTCTGTGCCCACGCAAGGAGTATTGAATGGATCCTAGGTGGAACCCCCCCCCCCCCCCCCCGTAATAGCAGCAAAGGTCGTCGACGGAGAAAAATAGACGCGATGGACCGCAATACGAGGCGCCGAAGCCGAGGTGCCGCCACCTTGTCAGAGCGTTTCTCGGGAAGCAGGCTGGGTATTCGCCTATGTAGTCAGATATATCACGAACCTAGATCCACTACAGATCTTTGCACTGGCAGTCGCCAGGGGGATGCAGGTTGCAAAGAGGACGAGCGCGGACTGCTGAGAGTCAATTTACATGCTGACAAGACTGCTTGCTGCGCCCCCCCAGAGCTTGGATGTGGGGTTCGCGGCACGCTTTCCTCTGAGACGGTCGTCCCCTTTCCCTCTCCCTCCCCCCCTCGAGCTTGGGTGCGTACCGGAGATAGCCTTGTTCCGGCCGCCCGTATTCGCAACCCGGTAGCGTGTGTATGGCAGTGTGCGTGCTCGATGCTTCGGAACATGGCGGTGAGGGAACGCCTGCTGGCTGATCGGGTACCCTCAGCGGCCGTGGCGTGACGAAGAAACGTCCAATCGAGGCCTAATGCAGGGTGGATGACAGCGGACTTGGATAAGGTTCGACGTCTAGGAGGAGAGAGCGAGAGCGAGGGAGAGTGATGGGGAGCGGGAGGATGAATGTCTTGGTATGTCTTGCAGTAATTGTGGCTTATGAGCCTGGGAGCAGTAGTGTCTACTGGCCAGGCTTGGGTGGCTTGAACTGAATGACGAGCATACGGGAGCGGAGGCATAAGCTTTGCCGTAAACATGGCATGCGGGATTGGTTGGGGATACAAGGTTTGCATCGAACCGACATGATGGAGCCCGCAGACGAGACGAGCGGATATGAAAGGGCATATTGGGGGGGGATGCTGGCAAAAGTGTCGAAGCATCAATGTTTAGATTGTATTGCGTATTCTCCCACCTATCTTGCGCCATGGACACCAAGCCTCGCCGAAGTCTCGACCGTACGTGCATGCACTGTAGGTTTTGCGGGCATGCAAACGACTCGATGAGCTGTTCACACCCGACCCTGGAACCCGATGCAGCATCTCACGCTGCACATGGACAATTTTTCTTCGCCAGCAGCTGCACACGCCATCAGTAGCCTTCTGCGGCAAGGTAGCGCCAAGTTGGCTGGCGCAGGTCCTAGCGGAGAGCGTGTGCGCGCCTATGAATTGGTGGCACGGCAGGGAGACGGCTACTGTGTCCACGGAAGTACAGGGGAGCAGCTAGCGACAAACGCTACCGTCATCCGCTTTCACCGTCTCGGTTTTGCTTGGGCGTGCCTTGCCTTGCACGTGTATATAGGATTGCAGATGCCCTCACTCTACACGCTCTTCTCCACTTTGACGACTTTCCAACCTCGACTGCTTGCTTCTCACTCCTACTCCATCATCGCCGGCTGACTGTTCTTGTTTGCATTGCATTGCATATTGCACGACTTTTATTCTTGCATTGCATTCCGGACATATCTCGCTTACGACGTTTTCATACCGCTTGATACCATTACGGGGCCAGCAACCCATTTGCTTAAGCATTTCGAGACACGCGAACAAGAATGAACTCGCCCGCGCTATCCATGACGAGCGACATGACGGACGAGGAGCTGGACAAGTACTTTGCGAGTTATGTCCCTCTGTCGAACCTCCCCACACCTCCCCCAGCAAAGGAGCCCACACCAGCCCAGCCATGCACACCATCAGCATCAGCATCCGCGTCGTCGGAGCCACCATCGGCGTCGACACAGTCATACGACATCATCCCCTCACAAAACGAAGGTCAGTACTTGTCTGCAACCCTATAATCCCACATGCCAAAATTGCTGTTTATGGACCATGCATGTTGGTGGTTGAGTCGGACCGGTCGGCAGAGCGACGTTCCCCTGCATACGCCGGTCTTGACGCACGTCATGGCTTCGCCTCATCCTCCTTTTCCAACCCAACATCCCTACTCGACAATTTGGTGGTGTGTTCCTGTCGATCCGACAATGTCCTGGCTGCCAGAATTTCCCACGCCCCTGCCGAGCCTTGCCCCGTTGCTAGCTTCTTGATTTCGCTCCCTGTGCTGGAGGCTAACACACTATGTATAGTATACGCAATCCACCTCACGAACCTTGTCCCACTCAACGTCTCCACGCACCGGCCCCATGCATCGGTGATCCAGGGCTTCCTGGACCGCGCCGAACTGCCTGAAGAGATTGTTGCCTTTTCGGCCTGTGTGCTGGATGCGCTGACGAGCCGGTTTGCTAGCACTTGGCGGGATGCTCTTGCACCGGCAGACCAGACGAGCGACTGCCACGACTTCCGCAGACTGGATCCGCGGCAGACGCTCCACGTCAGCCCTGACATTATTGTCCTGGCTGCGCTTTCGCTCGCACATGGTTTTCTCGTTGACCGCATGAGGTCAACGCGGCACTGGAGCATCAAGGAGAGCCGGGGCGCCTTTAGCGTGCGGGACATCGAAGCGACCAAGAGGGCCATGTTGCAGGACATGGACTATGGACTATGGCGAATCTCAAACGACACGCTGCAGCGCAGACTGAAGAACATGCAACGGGCCAAGACGCTTCCTGCACACACGTGTACCCCAAGCACGACACTCGCAAAGGACCGTCGCCGCAACGTCTCGCTCAGCCTGCAAGGAGCAGCCATCTGGCAATATGGCGTGCAAACGCCCGAGCCCAGCCCTTGAGAAGAGTGGCGGGCATGCGAAACGAATCTCGTTTAGTCGACCATCTCATCATGTTCCGTTTTGCTGCGTTCACGATACCCACACATGCATCTGGCGTTTTCTCGCTTTGAGCCGCATCGTGCATCTGTCATCCATCATCTATCGGTGTTTTTCGGCGTCCAAGGCAGGCTAGGTGCTCTTGTTGCTCGTACCCACAATAGACTTTGTCGTGGGCGAGTATTGGGTTTGTTTCGAATAGCGTGGGTTGGTGGCCGGTGTCGACGGCCTCGGTGTCTTTTGTCCATTAATCTTCTGCCGCAATACCCGCTGTGGTGATTGGGAAGTCATTTAGACTGTGCGCATCTAATCCATACATGTAGTAATCCACACAATGCTCAATACGAGTTTGTTCGTCCCTTTTCATGTACCGTTGTTGCTTCCATGGCCGTGTGCAGGCAATACCAAGATACGGTTGCTGGGTCTAGGGTAATTCTCTGCACAATTGCATGCTTTTATTTTTAGTTTTCCGCTGTGCGTACTGGCGAGTTGTGTCCACGTCTGTCTGAAGAGGGGGGGATGTGGAGATTGGGTCGAAAAGCGAAGTGAAAAGAAAGCCGATGCCGGGCCGGATGTGTAGGGCACTTTACAGTACAGTGCAGCAGAGGCGCATCGACGTCACGTCTCTTTTGGTTGGTCTGGCCGATTTGGCAATTATTGACACGCTACGACGCGGCGCGGTGGGGACTAGCCGAGTTTGTCGATGCACTTCGGCTATCGGGCAAGAACCTATGTCGCGTCGTCGCCGCCTACTCCGCGACGTTTTGCTTGGGGTAAGTCCAAGGCTTACCCCGCTTTGGACTGGCTCCATGGCCTGCTTGCATACATGTTGCATGTGAGAGAGCTCAACAGCTTCTTGTCGCTGTCAGCCCATGGCTTCATGGTGGGCTGCTCCCCCGCATCCGTCCTGCTGTTAGTCGCCCCCCCTCCCCTCCCCTGCCAACTCCTGAGGTGTTCGGGTGCCTTATTGTGGGACATGGGCGGATCTTCGCTCACAATTGCTCCATGCGGCCTGCTAGCTACAGACACGCCATTGCCTCAATTCTCCCGACGAGGGGGAGAGGGAAAGAGAGAAGGAGAGAGAGAGGGAGGGGGAGAGGGAGAGGGAGAGGGAGGGGGTGAACTTGGGGCTGTGATACGTCAAGTCTTCTAGGAGTGGTAGTTTGGTGTGTCTATACCATGGAACCATGTTCAGCAAGTACATATTCAACCCGACACGGTGCATTGTGCAAACACGACTGCGCCCAAGGAACCTTTGCGGCACCCTTACAAGCTTGCAGCTATCCTGCATTCTGCATCCTATCATACCATCTAGTCTCTCGGACCCCCAACCCCATATACGCCCCTCGTACCCCGCCTCCCCTCCCCTCTTCCCTCGACACCCTCGCAGCAATTCGCGTTTCCAGCAATTGCAACCACCATCATGGCCGCCAACCCTTCTCCCCGCGAGCGCAAGCCCTCGACGAGCGCTCCGCTCTCTGACCTACAGGGTCCCGTCGGCCCCGGCTTCACCCGCCCAAAGCACAAGAGGACGGTAACTGGCTTTGGCCCCAGCGACATCAAGACTGTCGAGGCCAGTATTCCAGAGCCTCAGCGCGAGGCCTGGAAGAAGTTTGTAAGCCAACTGCCCCGCTTCGCCCTCTGTCCTAGTAGCTTGTATTGCTAACGCGTCGACTAGATGCCCAAGCCCTTCACCACGCCCGACGACTTCACCAAAGACACTGTTCGCCATATCGAGACTACCCTTGCGCGTTCGCTCTTCAACTGCGATGAAGGGGCCGCATACGCTGGAACGGCCCTGGCCTTCAGGGACCGCCTTGTCTTGGACTGGAACAAGACACAGCAGAGCCAGACTTTTGCTGATCAGAAGCGTGTATACTGTGAGCAGCAGCAGCAGCAGCCCTGGAAACTTGTATGGATTGAGAGGTAGTAGCTAACGGTCATTAGATCTCTCGCTCGAGTTCCTCATGGGCCGAGCTTTGGACAACGCCATGCTCAACGTCGAGCAAAAGGACATCGCTACCAGTAAGTTCATCTGGCCGAATCACAGCCATTGGCCGCTCTAACGTGTTCCCAAGAGGGTCTCAGCGACCTTGGATTCCGCATGGAGGACATTGTCTCCCAGGAGCACGATGCCGCTCTCGGAAACGGTGGTCTCGGACGTCTGGCCGCCTGCTTCCTCGACTCGATGGCATCTCTAAACTACCCAGCTTGGGGTTATGGCCTACGATACCGTTACGGTATCTTTAAGCAGGAGATCGTCGACGGATACCAGGTTGAGGTTCCCGACTACTGGCTTGACTTCAACCCGTGGGAGTTCCAGCGCCACGACATTGTCGTTGATATTCAATTCTACGGCCATGTCAGCAAATGGCAGGACGACGAAGGCAAGCAGCAGTGCTCGTGGGAGGGTGGCGAGGTTGTCAAGGCTGTTGCTTTTGACGTGCCAGGTAAGCCGTTCTCGGCCTGTGGTTTGTTTCCAACCGCAAAAACGCTGACCCCCATACAGTTCCTGGCTACAAGACCGGCACCTGCAACAACCTCCGTCTATGGGGAAGCAAGGCAGCTAGTGGCGAATTTGACTTCCAAAAGTTCAACTCTGGCGAGTACGAGAGCTCCGTAGCCGATCAGCAGCGCGCCGAGACCATTTCTGCTGTGCTATACCCCAACGACAAGTACGTTATCATGCCTGGCTTGTCATTAGATGCACTGTGCTGACTCTGCATAGCCTTGACCGCGGCAAGGAGCTTCGCTTGAAGCAACAGTACTTCTGGTGCGCTGCCTCGCTCTACGACATTGTTCGTCGATTCAAGAAGAGCAAGCGCGCGTGGAAGGAGTTCCCCAACCAAGTCGCTATCCAGCTCAACGACACTCACCCGACACTTGCCATCCCTGAACTCCAGCGCATACTGGTCGACATTGAGGGCTTAGAATGGGACGAGGCGTGGAGCAGTAAGGAAACCATGGCCCCGAAGAAAAGCACCACTAACACATTCGCAGTCGTGTCAAAAACCTTTGGCTACACCAACCACACTGTGCTTCCCGAGGCGCTTGAGAAGTGGTCTGTTCCGCTCATGCAGCACCTCCTTCCCCGTCATCTTCAGGTAAGCTTAGGCTTGAAAGCTCCTCCCCAGGCTTTGCTGACACATACAAGATCATTTACGAGATCAACCTGCACTTCCTCCAATTTGTCGAGCGAAATTTCCCCAAGGACCGTGAGATGCTCGGACGTGTTTCCATCATCGAGGAGTCACAGCCCAAGATGGTCCGTATGGCCTACCTTGCTTTGATCGGCTCGCACAAGGTCAACGGTGTGGCCGAGCTACACTCCGACTTGATCAAGACGACCATCTTCAAGGACTTTGTCAAGATCTATGGGCCTGACAAGTTTACAAATGTCACCAACGGCATCACCCCGCGAAGATGGCTCCACCAGGCCAACCCCAGGCTCTCGGCGCTGATTGCCTCCAAGCTGGGTGGATACGACTTCTTGAAGGATCTCACTCTGCTCAACAAGCTCGAGGCCTTTGTCGATGACAAGGAGTTCCGCAAGGAGTTCCGTGACATCAAGTACGCTAACAAGGTGCGACTTGCGCAGCACATTATGGAGCACAATGGCGTAAAGGTCAACCCAGAGGCCCTCTTCGACGTCCAAGTCAAGCGCATTCACGAGTACAAGCGCCAGCAGCTGAACATCTTTGGTGTCATTCACCGTTACCTTCAGATCAAGGCCATGTCTCCTGAGGAGCGCAAGAAGCTGCCTCCTCGTGTTTCAATCTTCGGAGGCAAGGCTGCACCAGGATACTGGATGGCCAAGACGGTCATTCACCTCATCAACAAGGTCGGCGACGTTGTCAACAACGACAAGGACGTTGGCGACGCCCTCAAGGTCATCTACCTAGCCGACTACAACGTTAGCAAAGCAGAGATCATTTGCCCTGCCAGCGACATTAGCGAGCACATCTCGACTGCCGGTACTGAGGCTTCAGGTACAAGTAACATGAAGTTCTGCCTGAACGGCGGTCTGATTATCGGAACCTGTGACGGTGCCAATGTAAGCCTCCCACGCTAAAACGCTTTCTGAAGAAAGACTAACGTGCAATAGATTGAGATTACTCGCGAGATTGGTGATCAAAACATCTTCCTCTTCGGCAACTTGGCTGAAGACGTCGAGGACCTCCGCCATGCGCACATGTACTCCAAGTACGAATTGGAGCCGTCGCTTGCCAATGTCTTTGATGCGATCCGCGACGGCAAATTCGGAGACGCGGATCAATTCTCGGCTCTGGTAAATGGCATTGTCGACCACGGTGACTACTACCTGGTGTCGGATGACTTTGCGTCATACATCAAGACACAGGAGCTCATCGATGAGAGCTACAAGAATACGGAGGAGTGGACTACCAAGACCATCACCACGGTCGCACGCATGGGCTTCTTCTCAAGTGACAGGTGTATTGATGAGTACGCTGAGGCCATCTGGAACGTCGAGCCGCTCCAAGTCAAGGGCGAGCCTGCGCCGTAACTGAGTAGTGGCAGTGATACGAGGCTATGATTCTATGGTACATGTTAGATGGGGATTCACCTAGATCAGTAGATCGGACGTGTTCTAGTTTACGATGCAGATGATAATGAACGGCCAACTTGCCCTCCTATTGAAAGAAGGCTTGCCTTGTGATGTATTTGGACAGCTTCGCGTTGGCTGGCAATATCGTTTGAAACTCATCGGTAGCACAACCAGAAGTACTTGACAGCTTTAAATAAAACCGCCATGCCTAGACTTGCAGATCACATGTGTACCTACCACGTTGCTGCATTGGCTATTCCAAGATGCGACGACTCGCCCTGGACGCTGAGAATGGCGGCCGACCTGCGCCTGCTCCGAATCCATCTTAGCGCACGGTCTCGCGACGACGCGCGCGACGTCAACCGCAATCTGGCCGCTGACCTGAAGCTCTCCACGCAAAGTAAAGCTCCCGCAGCAGCACAACCCAAGAAGAGCCTCTAGCCCAAAACCTGAGCGGAGCTATACCATGGCGAATCGTGGCTATGACGTTGTTGTGGACGTTGATCAAGAGGTATGTGAGACTAACAATTACGAGGAAGCGCGAATACTACAGTCAGTCTATCGTTTGCGCAACTTGAATTAAAGCGTCTCCCCCAGGGCTCACTCTTATTTCTGCAGGGCGATCTAGGCCACACTGATCTCCAAGAAGATCTCGAATTCCACAGTTCTAGTGAGTTTCCATTTTGCCCAGTCTCCAACCCAACAACCATGGATGGTTCTAACACACATGAACCCTAGACTTTGACACTCAACCCACGACCCGCTCCGGCGGTGGCGGCGGCTCCAAGATCCTTCCAGACTCTTCCTCGGCCTCGTTCCTCCCAGGTCCCGCAACAGCCAGCAACTCGGGCGGCGGCGGTGGTGGTAGTGGCGGCGGCGGCGGCGCACGAAAACACTACCTCTGGTCGCTAAACTTTTACGCGCAAGCCTTTGACGTCGACACCAACGAGGTGCTACGCCGCTGCACCAGCACCATCTACCCGCGCGCCAATTTCCTCGACGTCCTCGAGGGCAACCCAGACCTGTACGGCCCGGTGTGGATAGCAACGACGGTGATTGTCATCTTATTCCTCACCGGCACTATTAACCAGTACCTGGCGCAAAAGGGCGAGCAGCACTTTGCGTATGACTTCAAACTACTGAGCGGAGCGGCGGGGCTGGTGTATGGGTATACGGCGTTTGTGCCCGTGGGGTTGTGGGGGGTGCTCAAGTGGTATGGGAGTGAGAGTGCGAATTTGCTCGAGTGTTGCTGTCTGTATGGGTATGCGAATTTGGTGTGGATTGCGGTTAGTTTGGTGGCGTGGAGTCCGTGGGGAAGTAAGTTTCTCTCCCTCTCCCTCTCTCTCTCTCTCTTCCTGAAAATCCGTTCGCTAACAACATTGTCGTACTGCGCAGTCGTCAACTATACCGTCGTTGCCCTCGGCTTGGCTTTTAGCGCTGCCTTCCTCCTACGCAACTTGTACCCCGTACTCAGCACTACAGAGGCCAAGACGAGCAAGATCCTGCTTATTATCGTAGTGGTGCTACATGCTGCCTTCGCAATTGCTATCAAGGTGCTCTTCTTTGCTGCCACGAGCCCTGTGGGGCCCAAGACGGGTGACAAGGGCGCGGGCACAGGTGGGGATGCGGCAAAGGGCGATATGCTGAGGATGCTGTTGCGGTGAGGGGAGAGGAATATATGAAGATGTGACAGATTGTGTGAAGACGGGTTAACAGGCTGTTTGGGCCTCTTGCTGCTACTGCTGCTGCTGCTGCTGCCGGGTTAGGCCATACGGTGTGATACCATCGGCCTAGGCATGGGAATTCACTGAGATGGTTTTATATCAAAGCAATTTTATTCTTCTTCATCGACATCTTCAACAAACAATGGGATAGCTCTAGATTGAGAGCATGTAGCTGAATTAAGCAATGCTACATCTCTCTGTTCGTAGTATCAAGTACACACACATACACACACACACACACAAACCCTCCAATCTAGATTCTAGATTCTAGACCAAAGGTGGATGAATACTCTATACCCCCTTGTTCGTCTACCCATCTCCCTCTTTCTTTCTCTCTATACCAACTCATGTAAATATGAAGATCCCATTGACCTCCCTCCATCACTCCATCTCCATGTAGTCTTTCTCTCCTCCTCTTCCCTTTTTTTTTTGTTTCAACAACCACCACGTGAGTCGTGTACAACATGTTTTCTTTTTGTTTGGCTACGATGAACCCGTGTCTGTCTCATCGTTGACATTGTCATCGTCTTCATTCTCCATCTCGTCATCGTTGTTTGTGTAGTCGTTGTCGTTTCTTGGAGTTCCGGCAGTGGCAGTGGCAGTAGTAGTAGTAGTAGCAGTGACCAGTGAATGAACTATACTCTCCTCCAAGCCATGCATGTGGCCATTGGTATGGTGTCCGTTTCCTGGGGTATTGATAACGGTACTGGTAGACCCGGTTACAGGTGCAGTAGCAGTAGTAGAGAGTTGGCGTACCTGCCGCACCTGCTGCATCTGACGCATGGGCAGCAGACACATGGGCGGCAGATTAACCAATCCACCTCTATTTATCGCTCTCGGGGGCAGTGGTGGTGGTGGTGACGTGAAGTTTCCGGCTACCAGTTTGATTCTCTTGTTGCCAAGGCCGCTGCGTATCTCGTCCCTGGTTTGTGGCTGTGGTGGAGGAGAGGGATATGGAATTGGACTTGGGAGTGGACGTAGATATGGGGGAGGGGAACGGGCACGGGTAGCAGTACCAGTAGCAGCAGCGGCCATACGGCGGGCAACTGAGCGAGGAAGCCTGTAGGGCCGAGGCTGGGGCGTGGGCATATGGCAGTTTGCCTTTGCTGCATTCAACCCTCTCTGAGCCTCGACAACGTATGGCTGGTTGACCTTTAGTCCGAGGTGCTCTTTTCCTTGTCGACTCAGTTCCTCAATGTACTGCTCTCTCGTCTGGGGCTTGGCAACATTGTGCGTCGTATCTTGACGCAGCGATTTAGCCATCCGGGTATTCAAATTTCGGTGGGTTTGCCAGATTTGGTATATGCGCTGTGTCCGGGCATCGTTGGGGCCCTGCAGGAGTGGCACTGGAAGCTGTGGCAGTGGAGCTTGTGGTGCTTGTCGGACTTTGCGTCTGATTTCGGTGAGTTCAGATTCAGCTTCATCGCGCAGCCGGGCGACTACGTTGTGGTGTTTGGCCTGCATCGGGCGGTCCGATTGTCCTCTGTCGGCGTCGGGGCGTTGGTCGGGACGCTGTGGGTGAGGGAGGCCAGGCGTTGTAGGGTGCAAGGGATCGCAGAGAGTATCACATATTAATTTGAAAAAAAATATCAACGATGAGCGTATGGTTCACTACCGATGCGTGGAACCTGTGACAAGTTATACTCTGTGTTAGCGAACGGTAGTTTGGGAAAGCGAGGTTTGGCCAGTAGCGATTACCGCTATAGGTTTGGATACCCGTGGTTGGTTACGATATACGTGTGATGTTCCCAATACCTACACGCCTGCTCGCCGATTAGTTATAGTTTGCTCAAAGATGATGGAAGTCTACACGATTCTGTTGATTTGATAAAATTTTCACCCTCAGAACAGCTTCTTCGTATAACATGAAGAAAATCACAACTTGGTTGGAAACATTACTTGTTGCCGGAGGAGGGGTGCACCCCTTTCACTCTGTACCCGGTTTTGGAAACGGGGAAGCATTGTCTAGACATTGAGACTGGTATAGAACGACAGCATAAGGAACATTGTGACATGTGCATTCTCGACACCAAAAAAAAGAACATCATGGAGAGACGAGCAAATGACTTTTCCCGCACATGACAGATCATTTGTGTATATACTGTACCATGGTAGAGATGGCGCAAGAAACCATACGACGTCATAGTCGCACAATGAGGAAAGAACGCTTTCATGCTTACCATGAGATGCCGTGAGCAGGTGGAACAGAAGGACTTGGCAAGCGTGCCTTGTTCCTCCCAAGAGCACCATTTGATCCGCCGATAGCCTGTAAACCTTCAGACATATGCCCACCACCGGAAACGCCATAGTCGATGCGGGTATAATGCCAGATATAACGCCTGTACGAGAAAACGAAGCCAGTCGCATGTCCAAACCCAAAAAACTAGTGGTCCTGGAATGGAGTAACATCGCGCCCACTGAAGCGAAGCGCATCTGACGAGTCCATCCCGTCGCTCATGTCCATATCGTCGTCATCGTCGCGTGTATCTTCGATACCTCGCTTCTGTTTCATTGATGATGATGGAAGCGGCAACAGACCAGGCTGTGCATGGGGGTTGGTTGAGCTGGTTTGCTGCGCCGCAAT
The DNA here is from genome assembly GCA_034640345.1 of Drechslera avenae. Lineage (NCBI taxonomy): Eukaryota > Fungi > Ascomycota > Dothideomycetes > Pleosporales > Pleosporaceae > Drechslera > Drechslera avenae. The sequence continues at coordinate 44,488 of JAXRVH010000075.1, read as the reverse complement.
AGAGCGCCGCGCTTCGACAATATCCCAGTAGGAACGCAAGATGTTTTTTAGGATATCATCAAAGTTGACACAAAAGCGCTGTGCTTGCACAATCTGCATAGCTCGGATGTAGTCGATATTCTCGAGCGTCTGCATAAGGTAGGCTGCCACTACTGCTGCTGACTTCTCATTACCAGATTCGCAAAAGACCAGGACCTTGCCAAACGTGGCTTGACCGGTTGTTTCGAGATTGTGTTGTCGGACGTGTGCAACATGTGTGCTGATAATGCTCGCTGCTTCAGCAAATTTGGGCGTAAGGTGGTAGAAGTTGTAAGCCTCGATGCTGCGCACCTCCAGACAAATCTGACCAGCCGCCTGCAGCGCGCCCATCATGCTGTTGGGCTGTGCGCGGATAGCCAGAACCATGGTGATGCCCTCGCGCTCCAGGAACGCCTTGTCCTTGGCTGCCACCATTGGTCCCAAATAAAGCCAGGGAAGAATCATCTGGGCCTGTCTCCGCCGCTCGTATGCCCATTCCAGCAATGTGTTTGTTTGTACAATATCCTCGAGGTCTAGTTCGTTTAGGAATTTCATGTCGACCTCTTCTTCAGAGCCGCTGCGAAGCGCCAGGCACGGCATATCAGTCGCGAGTGTGGGCGGGGGAACGACAATCCGAGGGGGTGTGGGCAAACGATAGCTATACTCGTGTTGGTTGCGCATATATCCACTAGGTAGGTTGGACATGGCTGAGTCCTCACGGTGGGTCGCCATGGTCATAGTGTGAGGGTTGGTAGTTGAAGCGCGAGTGGGGTATTGAATGTCGAGCTTGAGCTTGTAGTCGAGGTGCGGGGTGGAGATAACGCGGCAAGTAGACCTCTCGAGTTGCACCGCAACTTGAAATCACTTCCCGTCACAGTGAAGGCGCGCTGAGAGGCAAATGGCAAACTCGGTGCTGAGGCTGGCCAATAACTGGTAGGGATTACTGGGAGGTGTAGGGGCTCAGAATCTCGCAACCTGCCAAAATCAACATAACGGCTTACGTAGTGGAAGCCTGGGTCGTTTGGTTAGAGAAATAAAGGTCCCGCCGCAGAAGACATGAAAACGACAAGGCACCTACGGTGCGCATACGAGTGAGAGCGCGTCTCACACGAAGATGACCTGCGGGAGCGCTAGCCGAAACAGGACACTAGTGCACATCGCTGACGTAATGCGCCCTGTTCCTAACATAACCCAATATTACCGTGCTGGTGCCCCAACAAGACTACAAGGCTTTCTAATTCGAAGAGTGTGAGCCTTCTAGCCTCTAGTCTGAAGCCGCCTGCAGTCGCACCAGGCCCAGAACAGCGAGCCTCTAGCTTAGTCACCTTCTACTTTCAGGCGCCCTGCATCCTTTTGATATCTGCACCTACTTTCAAAGCCCTTCCATTGTTTGGTGGATTTCTTCGAGTTCTGTGGTTCAGAGCTCAGCTTGATACCCCATCATGCCAATCCGGCCCGCAACTCCATCAGATGAGCCTGCCATGGCCTCCAGCTTGGCCTCAGCTTTTTGGGATGATTCGCTTTGGGGCCTCGTGATACTCCCCCACCGCAAAGAATACCCAGAAGACGTCAATTTATATTGGTCAGAAACGCTCCGTCAAAGCTGGTCGGTGCCCAATGAGAGGCTAATCGTGTCCACCGTCAACGTCAACGGGACAGACAAAGTCGTCGGGGCAGCTATCTGGCAACGACAAGGCGATGATGTAGGAAAGCAGAGGGTGGAGGGCGAGTGGATAGATGTTGGTGAGCACAATCAAAGCCTCCCAGATGTGCTCTTTGCATAGGCTCGGTGGTACCATGCATACATGTAACCCATTTGTGCTAAGGCTCCACTAGGTTCAGATGCTTTCCCCCCTCTTCCTGATCACCCGAATCGTGCTGTTGACCCCAACAAAGTCAATATCGTGGAAGAAGGCTATCCTTATAGCGCGCATTTTTGGGAGGGTGAACAAAGAAACAACTGGTATCTCGTGTTCTGCGGCGTTCACCGGGACTACGCTGGCAAAGGGCTCGGTCGAGAGCTTGTGCGTTGGGGCATTGAACGCGCGAGGGAAGAAAACGTGCATGCATCTGTTATCGCGAGTCAGGGTACTGCTAATTTTTACCTACGATGTGGATTCGACGAAGTCGTGGGAAATTGTACAGAAGGAGAAGGTAACCCGTTGAACGGGGTTGGAGGGGGAGACTTGCTCTTCATGTATCCGAAGATGAAGGAGGCGGGCATTTGAGGGCACCGATGCTTATAACACGTGTATATGCAAGCATTTCTGACACAGTCTTGACGTCTGCGACTTGTGCAATGCTAGTACTGCATTGCAGTGCACCACGAGAAATGATATCGGTCCGGAATACTAGTACATTACTCGCCAGTGGAGACAACGGCTTACATTTCGACCAATCGCAATCCTTCCGAATAACATTCCGGGTGAAATTGCGGGGAAGAACCAGCGTGTTTTTCTACGATTGTCGTCATCGCGCAGCTGATTCGAGCTCATGGTCTGAATAAGAACAAGAATGGTACCTCAGCGTATCTCCCGTCGAAATATTCCGAGTCGCTCCTGGAGCTATATGCAGCCATGAAGATCACATCCCCTGTTGTAGCGTCATTTGCAGGACTAACAGCAAGCCACATTATTCCTCGTCAAGATTCTATCAATTATAACGCTGCTCCGCCAAATCTCTCTACTCTAGCCAATGCCTCTCTGTTCACAACATGGCGACCAAAAGCCCATGTTCTTCCAACGTTTGGTCAGATTGGTCAGTCTCCGAGTCTGAGAAATGCGAGTCTGGACTAATCTTCTGGGGTCATTTACAGGTGACCCATGCATGCACTACACCGACCCAAAAACTGGCATCTTCCACGTAGGATACCTCCACCAGGGCGCATCAGGTGCAACAACAAGCAACCTGGTTACCTATAGCGATTTGAACCCCAACTCGGAGCCCTTCATCCGTGCAGGCGGGATCAATGACCCCATCGCCGTTTTCGACGGCAGTGTAATTGAGCGCGGTATCAATGGTACACCAACGCTACTATACACAAGCGTGAGCTATCTACCCATCCAGTGGACCATCCGGTACACCAAGGGAAGTGAAACACAATCTCTCGCCGTGGCCACAGACGGCGGAAGAAATTTCACAAAAACAAACTTCGGTCCAGTAATCCCTAGTCCACCATTCGCTGTCAATGTCACGGGATTTCGAGACCCATTTGTTTTCCAAAACACACAGGTTGATGGATTGTTGGGAAAGCGGGATGGGACTTGGTATACTATCATTTCAGGCGGTGTGCATGGCAAAGGCCCGAGCATATTCTTGTATGCTCAATATGACGACGAGGACCCCGATCAGTTCCAGACATGGGAGTATCTGGGCGAATGGTGGCATGAACAGGCAAACACGACTTGGACTGAGGAAGGCTGGGCCGGACGCTGGGGATTCAATTTCGAAGTTGGAAACTACTTTGCGCTGGACAAGCACGGAGCCAACTCCCAGGGCGAGATCTTCGTCACTTTGGGCGCCGAGTGGAGCTATATGCCTATCGTCCCGCAGGTTTCAGACAACAGGGAGATGCTCTGGGCTGCTGGCAAGCAAACACTCGTCAACGGAAAATTGACATTTGAGCCTACCATGGCCGGAAGACTGGATTCTGGACGCTCAGCGTACGCAGCTGCTGGGAAGGTCCTGCCCGCAGACTCGCAAGCTAGCTGGTCGAGCGGCGCACCCGATCGCTTCATCACCTACGTATGGTTAACCGGTGATTTCTACGGAACCGCAAAACAATTCCCTACCGCGCAGCAAAACTGGACCGGTACCCTGCTTCTCCCCCGCGAACTTAGCGTCGGCTACCTGAATGTCATCGACAACGCACTTTCGCGGGAAAAGGGTGCGTGGAGAATAGATTGCGAGCACCCCGACAACGGCACAATCACACTAGCAACACTGCACCAGAAGATTGCGCGAGAACCTTTTGCTGCTTTCACAGAGAACGCTACCGGCACCATCACGCAGTCCGGCGGTCAAGTTTCCCAGACGACAAAGTTCAAAACAAGCCCGGGGTCAAAACACTACATGCTATCCGCCAGTCTGACCTTCCCGTCTCGCTCCGACTCTCTAAAAGCCGGCTTCAAGATCCTCACAGGCGCATACGAATCAACGCCCATTTACTACCAATTCTCCAACGAAAGCTTTGTTGTCGATCGCTCAAACTCTTCCGCGGCGGCGGCAAGCACATCTGGTATCGCAAACGACAACGAGACTGGAAAGTTCCGCTTGTTCGATGTTGCTGGCGGTAATGGTACACAGATTGAGACGTTGGATTTGACGATTGTGGTAGACGGTGGCGTTGTGGAGGTTCATGCAAACCATCGGTTTGCGCTGAGTACCTGGGTGCGGAGCTGGTATGAGGATAGCACGCGTATTGAATTCTTTGTCGAGGGTGGCGAAGTTACTTTCAGCGAGGTCAAGGCTTGGGAGGGGCTTGTCGATGCATGGCCGCAGCGCAAGAGCGCAGTGGAAAGTACATAAGGAGTTAAAGGGCACATATAACCAACCCATAAGCGCAATACCAATCTACCAATTCTGTAATCAATGTGAGCGTTGGCAGCAAAAAAAAACTAGAACTTCCACACAGTGCTTGCTACAGAAACTCAACCTAAGAGACTTCTGCAAGTGTAGAATGACAGCAAAAAAATTGACGGGTCTTACCGCGACTCGAACGCGGGGCCTCTCGCAAGTTGTGCTCAGGATGTCACCCTAAGCGAGAATCATACCACTAGACCATAAGACCGTTCAATTCACGCTTCTCACGTGATTGATGGGATGATGGGTGGAATTATAAAATATATTGTAAAAAGAAACCGATGAGACGTCGGCTTGATAAGGGCTGATGTGGGGCAAGTTCTACAAGTTCGTTCCACCTATTACCGACTTTGTGTAAAACCCGAGTCTCACAAACCCCATCTGGCCAATTGTGGATACAGCGCCAACCGATATCGGTACGCCCTTTAGAGCAACATCTATATCAGCTAGATCTTGCGCATGGAGGATGTTTCTAGCTCGATCGAATCACCCTTGAATACTAGAGAAGAAGAAAAAACTTCTATCCCAAGTTCTGCAGCCAGAACCTACTCCACACCAGTCAAGTCGGCGAATTCAACAAGCAAACATGGCCCAAAGCAGGCGACCAGAAGTCCGGATCCGCCCCGCCATCTTCCCAGACGACGAGGAGATAGTGGGGCAGCTATTCCTTGCGTACGCACGCTCATTACCCATCAGCCTCGATTTCCAAAACTTCGAACACGAACTGGCAGCTTTGCCGGGGAAGTATGCAAGCGAAAAGGGTGGTGCGGTATGGTTGGCATATGCAGCGGAACAGGAGTCTTCAGAAGTGACAGCCAACACCGACAAAGCAATAGATGAACACGCCATAGGATGCATAGCCATACGGCCTTTCTTCTCTACACCGACCACCGCTGAGTCGGCAACTTTGCTGTCAAACTCAACGTCGCCTGCAACTACATCATGCGAGCTTAAGCGGCTGTATCTTACACCTGCATCTCGGGGTCTCGGCGTGTCGAAATTACTCATGGACATCGCTATTTCGCATGCTCGGAAACTAGGGTACAAGGAAATGCTGCTTGACACGCTGAGTAGTATGACGCCTGCGAGGAGGTTGTATGAAGGGTATGGATTTGAGGAGATTGGCAGCTACTACGAGAGTGTGGAGGATGCGGTGTTCTATCGGTTGATCCTTTGAACAGACACATTTGTACTTTTCAAAATCTTCTTGTCACAACATCTGTATAGATGGAAAAAAACGGACGCGCTATGGTGTTGGTGCTGCTTGGCAGGTGGTAATTGGAGGCGTGATCGCGCGTCTTCCAAAACGTCATCGATTTCCGCTTAGCGCGTCGTCTTTCATCGCGGTCGCGATGGCATGCGTTCATCGCCACCTACCCCTGGAACTACTACCAACGTTACCTGCAATACACCATTCTTCCCTTGTATCATATATCGATTCAAACGCGACATGACTGTTTCTTCTGTCACGAGCTCAACGTCTGAAAACAAATCTACACCCGCATCTTTACCCCCGCCGGCCGACATGGATACAAAGAGCGTGCCGCAGTCCTTGCAAGCAGAAGAAGAGCGTATGAGGGCGCAGCGCGAGAAGGATGACGCGAAACGCGAAGCGCAATTGGAGAAGGAGAGACAAGAAGATATCAATAGCGGAAGAGAGGTTTTGGATAAAAAGTTCCAGCAATTGGAGTTTCTGATGAACAAGAGCAAGGTTAGTAGATGTGAGCGTACCATGTATCCGAGATGGAGGAGAGAGCTCGTTGTACTTTGAACGATGGCTAATATTAAGATGTAGCTGTATGCGACGGTCATGCTTGCGCAAATGCAACATCAAGAAGAAGAAGAGCAGGCGCAAGACGAGAAGACAAAGGGCCAAACCACGAAGCGCGAAAAGAACGCAGAAAAGACAGCAGCCGAGTCGCAACGACGAGCTACACGCGGATCCGCAGCGACCGCAACCAAGACAGACGAACCCGAAACAACACCGAAGAGAGGTCGCGGAAGACCAAAGAAACAAGAAACCAAAGGCAGTGCGAAGCTGAAGAAGCAAGGCTCAGATATATCCAGCTACTTCAGCAAAGCGGACCTGGAGAAGAAGGCAGACCACAAGAACGTCGCGGATGCGCTGAAAGAGGCGGCAGAAGAGGACAAAGACAATGTCAAAACAGGCGGGATTGGGATGACTGATTTGAAGTCAGCGCGACAACCGAAACTGGTCACTGGGGGTACAATGCGATCATATCAGTTGGAAGGGCTTGAATGGATGGTGTCACTCTACAACAACGGCATCAATGGCATCCTCGCAGACGAGATGGGCTTGGGCAAGACGATACAAACCATTGCTATGCTTGCGCATCTCTGGGAAAACAAGTCATACGGTCCCTTCCTGATCGCTGCACCACTTAGTACTACTAGCAATTGGGTTGCAGAGTTTGAAAAGTGGACACCAAGCTTGCCCGTCATGCTATACCATGGCGATAAAAAAGAGCGCGAGAGATTGCGCAAGACCCGGCTGCGAAACCCCGGGACCGCAGATTTTCCCATCATGGTCACCAGCTACGAGATTTGCATGAATGATCGCAAGTATCTCACAAGCTTCGGCTGGCAGTTTATCATTATCGATGAAGGACATCGCATCAAGAACCTTGATTGCCGGCTCATTCGCGAATTGCAGCAGTTCCAGTCGGCAAACCGTCTCCTCATCACAGGTACTCCGCTGCAAAATAATTTGACCGAACTGTGGTCACTGCTGCATTTTCTTCTACCCACGGTGTTTGACAAGCTGTCCACATTCGAGAGCTGGTTCGACTTTTCTGGGCTAAAAGACAAGTCAAGCTTTGAACAACTGCTTTCAGAAGAGAGGCAGCAATATCTGGTCAAGTCGCTGCACGCAGTCTTGAAGCCATTTCTACTTCGGCGTGTCAAAACAGATGTGGAAAGCTTGATGCCCAAGAAGCGGGAGTATGTCCTGTATGCGCCATTGACCGCCATGCAACGAGAGCTATACCAGGCCATTCTCGACGGCACAAGCCGAGCTTATCTTGAAGAGAAGGCTGTGGAGAGACTAAGTATCGGTCTAAGCAGCAGAGCTGGGACGCCTCTGAGTATCCGCAGTAAAAATGGCGGCCTCAAGCGCAAGGCTTTGAGCAGGGTAAACACGCCCAGCAAGAGTGCCAAAACGTCTCGTGCAGGCACACCGGCGTCTGTTGCATCGACCAGGAGCAGAGGTCGACCGAAGAAGAACTACGAGGAAGTTAGCGATGATGAGTTCTTCGACAACATGGAGAAACCAGAGTCGGAGGAGGAGGAGGAGCTCAGCTCTGACGCAGAAGATGAAAAAATCCGTGCTGCAACTTTTGAAATTGCAAAACGCCAACTTATGCAAAAGAAGCTCGGTAACCCCATCATGCAACTCCGTCTCTGCTGCAACTCGCCCTACAACTTCTTCAACCCCTTTATCAAAGCCGACACCGACGGCGCCGAAACCTTTGCCTCGGAGACAGAACCAGACGAGACGCTCGTCTCGACCTCAGGCAAGATGCTCCTCCTCGATTCCCTCCTTCCCGAGCTCATACGCCGTGGCCACAAAGTCCTCATCTTCTCACAATTCACAACGACTCTCGACCTGCTAGGGCATTACCTCGACCTACGCTCCTGGAACTATGCCCGCATCGACGGCTCCGTAGCACAGACGGATCGTCAAGAACAGATTTTAGCCTTCAACAAGCCGTCTACTACCAAAGAAGCAGCGGATATCTTCATTCTGTCGACTCGTGCTGGTGGCCAGGGCATCAACCTCGCAGCTGCCGATACAGTCATCTTATTTGACAGCGACTGGAACCCGCAGCAAGACCTCCAGGCCATGGACCGCGCCCACCGTATCGGCCAAACACGAAACGTCATCGTGTACCGGTTCGCAACGCGCAATACCGTTGAACAGAAACTGCTCGAGTCCGCGGAAGCGAAGCGGAGGCTGGAGAAACTGGTCATCAGGAAGGGTGGTGTACGGAATGATCGCGGTGGTGCGCGTGGAAATGACAAGGAGCAGGAAATTGAGGAGCTGCAGAGGCTGTTGAGGAGGAGTGATGGGGAGAAGTTTGACATTGAGGGCACGGAGGTGGGCAAGATTCTTGGCAAGGAAGAGATGGAGATTTTGCTCGATAGGAGTGAGGAGGCATATGAGAGGGCGGAGAGGGGATTGGATGTTGGAGGGGAGGGGAAGATGTTTCAGGCTGTGGGGAAGAGGGAGGAGGGTGCGCTTATGGAGGGCTTGAGGGCCTGAGGGCTTCAAGTGGGTGGATTGTTGATGTTGGGTGTTGGAGAGAGATACAAGGTATTGTTTTGGATCTCGCCGCAATATGCTAACGTGAATAATAATAGAGATAGACCATGGGCGTACCAATATGTATTCGACATTATCTAAGCATGCTCACCGCTAAAAGCTCGTATATCAACAGCCCTTGTCATCGAAAAATTAAATTCGTATCGATTTCATCATCATCATCATCATCATCATCGCCAATCCCATCCTATGCCCTTCTAACCATACACGGAATTTCTCTGATACCCAGGAAACTGCTTCAATGCATCTGCATCAATAGACTGCAACTCTGGGCATGCCAACGTACCCACCAGATCGCCCACAATGTCCGTCAGCGCCGTGAGGGCACCGAGCAGAAGATCCGGCTTAGCCTGAGCGGCGACCTGATAGACGAAGCAAGCGAGGTTATTTCCCTCTAGCAGGCTGGCCGAGTTGAACAAGCCACCTGACAGATCGGCGACGTCGACGCCCACAAAGCTGTTGGGCGTGCCCGTGTTACCGCCAACGTTGAGGAACTTTGGGTGCAGGGCTGCGGCGGCGAGGGCGTCGGCGACAAAGTAGGGAGTGTCGTATGGGTATTCTATTGCGCGGCGGTACTGGGGCGGGGAGTTAGTACAAACGTTTGTGTATGTATTGTGAAAGAGAGGGGAAAAAGAAAGAAAGAAAGAAAGAAAGAGGGACGGGAATTTGGTTTGCTTACCCAATTTTCCGGGATACGCTCGCTGTTCTCGACGACCTTGTAGTTACCGCTTGTTCCCTCGACACCGAACCACGACTGCAGCACCTCAGACGACAGATAGCCAACAGGGTTGTCCGCGCTGTGGTTGGCCATGAAGCGGTAGATGAAGGTGTAGCCTGCAGGTTGGACCAGAACGCCGGTAAACGGACCGTTGAAGAAATACGGGTTGGTTTGGACCTGCTGGTCGAAGCGGAGGCTTCGGTACGCTGCCAGGCTGTCCAGCGTAACACCGCCAGGCGACGCGTCAACGAGGCCCTGGAACTGGGATAGCACGAGCTTGTAGTTGTTGCCGGCCTGGTAGAGGTCCGGGCGTGTGGGTGAGGCGTCGGCTTCGTACTTGTTGTGGGAGCCGGAGAGGCCGTTGCCGTTGAGGGCGCCGCCGAGAAGGCCGTCAGGTGTGCCGCCCATGGACCATGTTAATATGTTACCGTCTAGAGCACCGCCGAGGACGGAGAGGAAGGTTGCGAGCGCGACGCCCATGCCGACGACGTTTTGGGTCGCCTCGATGTATTGTGTGACGGTGGCGACGCCATTGTGTGGAAGGAAGCCCTGCAATATAGCATGTCAGTGAGAGACTTTTCCATGGAAAAGTAGTTCTAGCAAAGCAAAAAAAAACTAAAACTCACGTGGTTTGCAAAGGCATTTAAACCTGGGCATGGCCCTCTGAGATCGTTTGGCCCAGGAGCAACATACTCGTGACCTGAACCCGCAGACACATTGACGTACTGTGCTTCAGCATTGAAGATTGGAACGGGTTCGAAGACGACAGTAGCAGCACTGGCACCGCCCTCTTGCCGGCCCTTCATGAGCCTCGCTGCTTCGGCTGCATGCTTCAGGAGTTCAGGATCATGACCGGCAGCATCCAAGATGGCCGTCGGCCATGCGTTTGCCAGCGGAGCAGCCGCGGCAAGCAGCACCAAGTGAAGAGAAGAAGATGAAAAAAGCATTGTTGTCGTTTTACACGGGTGGAAACCCAAAGAGCTGACAGCTTTGTGGTGTGGAAAGTCACAGTACCGTCGAGTTGAGCCCCATCTATATAGTAGTAATCCATGCTACATGCTACATAACTACATGTCGTCTTTTCCCGTACTGGCAACGCCATCGGTGTTGCCATGTCCAAGGCCCTTGACGTGACATAGGTCAGACTACTGCGTTGAGTAGTAGTCTTGAGAAGAGAAGCGGCGGCAGATGTCAGTATCCTGGGCGTTAGGCCCGGCAATCGACCTTTTTGGTGTCGAGAAGGTGAATAGCGTCCCTTCAAATGCCGCTCATCTTCATCCATACACCCAAATCCGTGTCTAGCGCCCGGTGAAGCTGACGAACCTTTATACGATGATTCGTAGGTCAAGTTTTGCCAGGCCTTCCAGATGACGTTGAGCGACAGCTAGAGTCTGGGGTCTGGGGTCTGGGGTATAGTGTCCGCACAATCGCAGTTCAGGTGATGATGGGATCGGGTGTATTGGAGACCTGTCAGCCAATGTCGTCGACATGGTAAGCGCCACCTGTGGCCGAACGGGTGGCCGCCGGCCCAAAAGAGACTATCACGACATGTATACATGGCCTAATCAAGTTATTCGCAGTCCACGGTCCTTGCCGATCGCAGTAGTTGTGTCCAGGGTCGCGCATACGGATCCAAGCGAACCCGAACCAATCGCGGGGGGGAATTGTAGAAGCGGCACCAATGGTAGACAACGGCCATGTACCCGCTGATTCCACATCGCCGACTGACATCAAAGTTCCCAAGTGCACACTAGAGTTGGGTTGTTATATTGCTACCACTTCGTGGCAGGAGGAGCTACGGGTTGCTGTGCAGCCTGCCTCGGTCCAGATGGCGACGTGGCGACGGTGAGATGCCAAGTTTGGAGCATTTTTCCATCACCTGCCTCGTTTTCAGGAGGCTCGGCAGTATGGCCAGACCTGTCGTATTGCTGTCCGGCGGTATTTGGTAATGGGACTACATGGAAGATGGAGGGGAAGGGGGCGATCATCACTGCGTTGTTTGTGCGTAGGAGAGGAGCCAAAAGTTACAGCGCAGACTACTCAGTTAACCTACCTCTCAAACGTTTAGCACGCAGTAGCACAAAAAAAAGTATCTTGGCTGGTTTTCTCTGAATGAGAAATACACACACACACATGCTGCTAAACTCAACAGGTGATTAATCAGCCATGTCAGCATTAAACTCCTCTCGGGGTAAGCTATTCCGCCTAACCATCAACGTCTGTACAGGAGAGAAGTCTCTGGAAGAAGGAGACAAAACAGTCAAGGTTCAAAACAAGCAGACCAAATCCCCAGTATAAGTAGTCTAATCTTTTCTCTGCTTTTCCTACTTGCCCATGACACGTATACACTCATCGCTTCTATTTCTCTCCGTCCACATGCCTACCTACCTACCTACCTAACTAGTACAAACCCCAAACTCCACCTGACAACCCCACAGCACCTTGCAGTAATCATTCGCATCATCCCCACACCACCCATAACTTGAGCAGCACCTCCCAAACCTACTGCCCGTACACGTCTGACCGTTGCCATCGGCTCCGCATCTGCCTGCTGTGCTGACATTTGTTGGAGTTGGAGTCGGAGTTGGCGTAGTCGAAGTCGAAGTCGAAGTCGAAGTCGACGAAGGTGTAAACGTAGACGACGAAGACATGGACAAAGACGACGTAAAAAACGACACCGAAGATGACAACCCAGGTCCACCACAAACCCCAAACCCAACCCTACACCCCTCGCCACAAAACGCCAGCCCCTGGCCACAAAAGTAGTATTCAGAGCAGCAGTTGCCAAAGACGGAGCCTGCGCACGTAGTCACGTTGCCACACTGGCCGTTTGTGCTGGGTATCAGAGTAGCAGAAGGGAGAGGGCTGGATGCTGAAGTCGTCGTCAACGACGACGAAGACGACGACAACGATACCGACACCAAAGTAGATGAGAAGGAAGAGGAGGAGGAGGAGGAGGATAATGTGCTCATCGACGACGAGGATGTAAATGTAAATGTAGGTCTAGGTGCAACCGTCGTTGATACAGGGCCATCACCACACCGTCCAAACAGCGGCTGACAGCCCACAATATCGCCACAGTACTCGAATTCCGTGCCGCAATAGCCAAAGCTTGAACAACATTGGTTGTTGCTGCAGACTTGGTTTGCGTAGGCGGCTCCGCAGCGGCCGCTGGGCGTTGCCTGGCGGGGAGAGAGAAAGCGGCGGAGGAGTCGTTGGTCAATGTTTACGCTGTTGTTGTTGGTCGAGTTTTCAGAGGAAGATGTCCTGGTGCTTGTGGGGTGAGGGGGTACGGGTTTCGCGTCGTAAGCATCTTTGCTTGGGAATCTGGGTTGAGGAGGTGACGATGATAACGATGAGGGAAAGAACAAGGTCAAGACGAGTAATAGCAACAGGCCAGGTAGTGTGTGATACATTTTTGCTCGGCCCTTGGGCAAGGAAACAAACAAGTGTTTGTTTTGAAATGCTGATGATGATGATGATTGAATGTGAAAATGGGGGAAAGCACTCGAGTTATTAGATCAAAACCGCCCTAGGTATTCAACCGAAACAACCCCACGATATTGATAATATGGAAAAAAAGGTTGACTAGAACATGTGTATATATATGCCTTTTGTGGGGCTGTTTGGTACGACTACTACTACCGACCAAAGTGGGGCATGAGCAAGTCCCACGTTTATGTCATTCCACAATATTCAAACATGTTTCCCTACTTTACAATGTCCGAAGAGCCTAAATGCCAATTGTCCATAGTGCCACCTGGATAAATGAAGAAAAAAGACATCACATCGAGCACTTTGACGCACGGTAACAAACGTGATGCATGGTAACGAGGTACCACCACCTCGCAAACTGCGTAAATCGGGTAGTCAAATGTGCCAGAGCCCTCTCATACCCCTTGTTTCCCCCACGATAGGAGAGCATTAGGGTATAAAAGAAAAAAAAGGAGACCTCTGTCTGGTATATAATCTTCCAACGTTCCGTTAAGAGTACACCGTATCGTATCACGGGACTCCTGCAGGCTCAAAGGCCTGCATCGTTGGTGTTTTTTTCTTCTCAATCGAATGTGTACGAGACGTGTGCGAGGGCAATCGAATCAAGTGAGTCAAAGAGATGGGAAGGGCGGAGCATAATCAGACGAGTGACATCACAGAGAACCAAACTGATCATCTTTGTACTTACTAGTGCAGCCGAAGCCTGATGGGTCGCCTGTGCATCGTATTCCGCGCCATAATGAAGGCTTTTGATGCTCCACACCCGTGGATATCCTCTGTTTCAACGCCATGTCCGTTCCATCAACCGACAATGGTAAAATCATAGCCCACGTACGCCTTGTTACCTCTCCTTCGTTATCGTTGTTCGTTTAGTCGTAATGCAAGAAGAGTTGGGACATGCTCTCTCCGTGGTGATTCCTCCTTACTGCCTCAGCCAGGAGGTTGTCAACATTGATAATCACCAACTTGTCGCCAGTCGCCTGCGCAAGCTTATGCTCGGGTATGGGAAATGCGTTGGTGATGACGATTTTGTCAATGACGTCGCAATTGCTCATCTCTTCGAGACAGTCACCGCCAAAGATGCCATGCGTGGCAAAGCAGTACACCTTGGTGGCACCACCGCGCTTAGCGACAGTCTCGGCAGCTGCGATCCACGATGCGGACTTGTCCATCATGTCGTCGACGATAAAAACAGGGCGGTCTTTGACATTACCCACCAGTGTGACCATGGTCTCGAGTTCGGGGTTCTTGAGGTCCTCCTCTTCGTCTTCGGAGGAAGCAGCGGCGTCATAGGTACCACCCAACGCGTGCGAGTGTTCCGTGTCCCTGTTGCGGGATGACGAGGCGTTGGACATGAAAGAGGACATCATTTGTGGGGGAATGTCGTCGTTTTCACCATCCGACGGTGCGCGGTTGCGCCATGTGGTGTGGGAAGTTGCAGACATGGCAGGCGAAGGGTGTGTGTCGTCGACAATGTGGCCTTGCACTAGGCGTCCGTGGATGACGTTGCGCGCACGCTGAACTCATTTAGCATTGGCTTGTAAAGTCTTCAATGGAGATGCAAACCTCGTCAGTGTATTCCTCTGCACTCTCATCCGCACTCTGCTCTTGGTGCTCTTCGTGCTGCTGCTTATCGGCATCGGTTCGAATGGGCTCTAGGGGCACTTCTGGCTCAACAATGGAGCCCGCTCGCATCGATTTTGACAGCGGGTGGCTTCCTGTTGATTCCGACCAGCCGTTAGCCCGCCGTTGCAAAGGATTGGATGGCAAGCGCTTGAGGCTTGATTTGCCGGGCTCTGCCTTTGACTCGATGGTCATTTTGCTGATGGGTGTTATCTCGGCGTCAGCATCCAGCGCAGTCTCGACAACGTCTTGCTTGTCATAGGCGCCATCCATTCTCAACTGCTCAAACATGGCGCTTTCATTCCAATGCACTGCTGTGCCCGCCCTCCGCCTGTCGGTGGTGACGATGCCAAAGCTAAGCTTCAATGCGTCTGCCAGCGATGTAACGCGCTTTGTACCGCCCGGGTTCTTGCTCACCACTACAGCTTCGCGCCAGTTGGGCACATTTACGCGTATCCAGCGAGCAAGGAGCGGCTCGGCGACGAGATTGTCGACAGGGCACTTGAAGAAGCCCTGCATCTGCGAGGCGTGGAGATCGATGGTCATGACGTGGCTGACGCCGGCAATGTGGAGGAGGTTTGCGACCATGCGGGCCGTTATGGCCCCGCGGTGCTGCTTCTTCTTGGACTGGCGCGAATAGGGAAAGTAGGGCATGACGGCTGGAGTAGTTAGCAGCTGTCAAGTTTGTTTTTGCCCAGGAGCAGCCAAAGCATACCCGTCACCGACTTTGCTGAGCCGCCTTTGCAGGCGGAGATCATGATCAGCAACTCCATGACCGAGTCGTTGATTCTGGCCCATTAGCCATTGCCCTCTTTGCGCAGACGCAGGAGGCTACACTACGCACTTCTCACTTCCGCTCTGGACGATGAAGACATCTTTGTTGCGGATCGATGTATCTGCAGGCCATCAGCAATCAGCATGTGACAAACGCCTCGGAGCGCAACACACGTACGGATGGTGACTGAAGTCTCTCCATTCTTGAACTTGCCCAGCGTCGCAGAGCCAGGCTTCATGCCCAGCCGGTCGCACATGCCCTCGACCAGCTTGGGGTGCGAAGAGCCGCCGAAGACGATTGCGCCCCTCATGGTGGGCGGTCCGAGTAGAGTGACGTTCTCGTACTGGGCAAACTGCAGATGGGAGGAGGGCTGTTGAAGCCGGCGGTCAAATTTGTTCGACATGCTACCTGAGAAGCTCGGCCCTCGGGGGGGCTCGCCTGCCCCACTCCAACCCCAAGTCTTGTCTGACTCGCGGGCAACAACGACAAACAACGCCCGGTGAGCAGGGCTATATAACAGTTTGGACGGCTATCTCGACCAGAAAGAACTAGAGGTCCGCATGTTGGACATGTGAGGCTACTTTGGCTTTATGCACACGCCTGCATCATTCGAGCGTCTTACAAGCAGCTGTTGCGCTGGCACGCGACCAAACTACAGCACTCCCCTGGCCACTCACCATTCTTACCTGGAGCACGATGCACCATGTGTGCCGTCTCATGCATATCCCTCATTGCCACCGTCCAAACCTCTATTTTCTTTCTTTTACCTTTGTCTCTCATCTCTTGCTGTCAAGCTAATGCGTGACATTCGCCTTGAAGAGAAGAAGAAGAAGAAGAAGAAGAAGAAAAAAAAGGGCCCACCGAAGCCCTACGATGTTGTACGGCTCATACGAGGAGACGGCCTCAATACAAAAACGGTAGTCAGTAAGTTGTCCCCGGGAAGGGTCATGCTGCGAACATGCTTTGAGGGTGGCTCAATCCTGCACAAGTCACGGGCAACGACGGTCCTCGGAAGCTAGACATATGGTGTACTCAAGCCCAGGCTCTTGGTTATATAATGGTACCGATTAGTACCAGTCCAACTCGGTCCATCCCGTTCTGTCCCAACACACGTTACACAAGCTCACGGCTTAGCTTGTACCTCTGTGCCCTCTATGCTGAACGTCGCTCAGGCTACATATGTGTCCACTGGGAGGAAACCGATTGGCAGCACTGTTTTGGTCGGGTCGTAGCCGCTCTGCTTCCCTTCCGGGCCCACATATGCTTCGAAACTGGTTTCTAGGGCGTCATGAGTTCCATGACAGACCGCCTTTTGTTTTCCACGACGGTGCGTCAGTCATGTAGGTTGCAAAGTAACCCATTTTTCCATTGCAACCTCGATCCATTCTAGAATTTCTACCCTTCTTCTGCATCTCGGGAACACCCGTCCAGGCCATGAGACGTACAGGGCCGGTGGTGGAGATTGAGACGCCCAGCTCCGTTTAGCCGCAGTTGATCAACTTTTTTTCGAGAGGCTTGTGGGCATTGTGTACGTCTCCGGGCTGCCCCTAATACGACCGTGGCAGGACTAAACGCGAAGCGGTGAGCTAGTGTCACCATATCAGGTACGTACCCTGATGTCCAAAACGGAAAGGGCAGCCAGCTATATGCAAACATAGATAAAGGCATAGTCTTGTGGTGCGCAACATTTAGGAAGTGGCTTCGACGTCTACAAGATGCAAGCCGCCTGGTTCGTACCACCACTGGACATGTCCAAACCAGAGCAATGGCGCGCCGGGGAGCCAAGTGGACAGATGACCGCGGTCCCCTTTATCCTCTTGATCATCAAACCGGTGCTTGAGGGGGCTCATAGGGCTGAGCATAAATACGCCGATTGGCTCTGCTTGTTGCAGTATGTGCCGGCACTAGTATGCGTTCGCCTCCGAACACCAGGTCTCGGGCCTAGTGCCATGACTGGAGTAACGCCCCCGCAATGCCGCTGTGCGTGGGGATGACTTTAAGAATTGACGGAAAACGGCGTACACGGCAGTGATGTAGAAGCGGGACGTGGGCCCAATGGAGACGTCGTCGACAAACGAATGCTCACCCAAGAACCCGGTTTCGGGGCATGGTGGAGCTTGAGCGCGGATGAGACGTCGTACCTGGCTGGCCAGATGAGGAAGTGCATTACTCGGACTTGTTGATGGAATGACGTTGCATTGGCGAAGATGGTATCGGGTGTGATGGGAAGAATGCATCCAAACCGGCCGATCCATTAACATGATGTGTGTGCATCTGGTTAGGGAGGAGATGCATTCTGGAGGAAACCGTAACAAAGCAGTACTAAGACCCAGCTCGGCGACCATGTGAGTCCACAGTCGAAGCCGCATGGACAAGCCGGGTGGGTCGCGTTACAGCAACGTCTGACTGCCATGATGTCCAGCCACGAACCCGGTCAGGGAATCTGGCTGCTATCCTCACTGCTACCGCAGGGTCGCAAACGGCTAGTAATGGGGCCTGGAAAGCGGTTGAGCCTGTTTGAGTGGGAGCATGGAGTGGGAAGTGTCGCGTGGGGATAAGACAAGCAAGTCTTGGCATGTTTGTAACCAACTGGTGAAGCTAACGTCAACAGGCAGTGAGTTCGCCAGGGCATGACGCATATCCGTCCACACGCAGAACGCCACACGGACGCCATGAATCACGAGCAGAGGTCATGGTCGCATCGATCTTGCATTGTGGCACCGACAGCCAGGTTCAGTCCGATCCAGTGTAACCGGATATTGCAAGCGAGCGCTGAGCTTTGACAGAGTCTAAAACATGGACTTTGTTATGCTGGATGGGCCTACACTTGGTTTGGCTTACTCGTGTAGAGACTGCCCATTTTGACTTTTGAGATTAGTGATATGACATGAGTGTCGCAAGCAATTATTGGCCCAAGCTTAAACAGTCTCCTATTGGACTCGGCGGTGGAAGCATGGTGTAGTAGTCTGCTTTCAGGATGGTGAGCAACGGACAATCAAAATTCGAGGTAAAAAAAAATTTCTTCTTCTTCTTCCGCAATATCCTTTGCAGCTACGACCCCGTATCTGATTAGGTGGTGCATGGAGATTTGGCAAGCAGGATGCGCCAAAGACGGACAAGGAAGTCATGGCCGAGCTTCTACCCGGTGATTCCAGGTGGAGCGCATAAGCATGTTTGATCCTACACACCGGTACTCACTCACTGTAGAGTCAGCCAGGCTAGCGGCCTCTTTTTCGATAGTGGCGGCCTGACATGATGCTGCTAGACCGTCAGGCCATGATGGGCTCGAAGGGGCATGTTACATGTCGTGCCGGCGCGCCATTGCTGTTGGAGGCAGAAAGCAAACAAGGCCCATGTCAGCCAGTGCATCTCCCGCAAGCCATGTGGCGTATTGCTGAGGTGGCCCTTGCCGCTTTGGTCAGAAGACACACTCGACCAGGTATGCAGAAAGAGAGCGGCCGGCCTATCTGGCGGCCAAGCAGCACATCAGCGCGCCACAGCAGAGGGCGCTAGTGGAGGCTGCCTGTAGCCGCAGCGGCCAACTGAACTGAACGGAACCGGGTTGTGGGTAGACAGACATGTGCGATGGACGATGCCGCATTTCCCCATGTGCATTTGTGTGCAGCGCACTCGAGGCCCAGGGCGGATGGCGGACGGCGGACGGGCTGAACGGGCAGCAACGGGTGCATAGGGCAGGTGTGTACGGGGTACTGTGGAGCATAGACGAGGAATTGGGCGAGCGAGGGCTCGAGACCAACTGACGGGGTGGGCGGGCAAAGTCATGACGACGCAAAGAAGGAAAAAAAGACAGGTGGAGTGGTGGAGAAGCAACGGTGTGCGGAGGCTCATGCAGGCCGACGTTTATGGCAGCCAGTCCATGGACCGTGTTGCTGCCCCTGGGGATGGCTCCGGACGGGCGCGCCGTGGAGATAGTTCGTCGCTTAGATTGGGGTTGTGTGTGTATGTGTGTGTGTGTGCGTGTGTTGGAACGCGATTGGCGCCATTAACCTCCGATGTCAGATGTCACAGGGGGGGGGTGGGGGAAGCAAAAAAAAGAAAACGAACAGACTAAAGAAAAAAAATGTCAATGGTCAATGGTAGCTGTACAGAGCAGAGAGAAGAGAGAGAGAGAAAGAAAGAAAGAAAGAGAGAGAGAGAGAGAGACGAGGCAAAATTGCCGACCCTGAGCTCTTTTGGCCAGTAGGTAGGTAGAGGGAGGGGGAGGGGGAGGGGGAGGGGGGTCGCGCCGGCTGCATGTCCGCCAACAAGTCTCGATACAGAAGACTGCACAGAGCTGCACCGCTCCACCGCTGCACTGATGCCATGATGGCATGGCCGCATGCAAGCACGGTTTGGTGTGACGACTGGGCCTGCGGCAGCGCTATACTCGAAGCATGCTTGCAGCATCGTCTCGGAGCATTCGCATCGCGCCCTTGTTCCCTGTACCGCCCACAGTCTCTCCTAGGGCTCGCACCAGGGTCCCGCGACCTGGCAATGCTACCACGACCGCGGCTGCGGAATGGCCAGCCTGGGTTGGACCAGGTCGACCGTGCAATTGCCCAAGAGGGCGGCCGTCGTCCTGGGCGAGTTGGAGCGGCCTCGCAGCCGGCCTCGTCGTGTAACCATCATGTGTATCTCTTGCTCCATCCGTACCGCTGCCGTCCGCATTCGCTCGCTGCTAGGCCAGGAGGACAGGACGGCAAGACGGCTGCCCGCTGCTGCTCGCTGCTTGCTCGTTGCACACTACCACGCCTTGGTGGACTTGGAGTCAGCTCGTCTGGCTCCCAAACTCTAATTCTCCACCCCCCAAATATATGCCAGACTCAGTATAAGACGGACCAAAGATCCGCGTCGTTAGCGTCGACACTTTGGCAACAAGCAAAGCAACCCTGAAGTCGTTCCTTCTCCGTCAAACAAGACGCAATCGCCCATTGCCCTCCTCCAAGCCTTGCTTGCTTTTACCAGCCACGATCCAAAAGTACCCTGACCACCCCATCCTAGTCTCGACCGCTATCCCGCCGCAATTGCCCAGGCAAGTACCTTCACCGTGAGGCCTATATATCTCAGCCTTTGCGCCCCCTTCCCCAAAGAAATCTTTCTTCTAACACACACACACACACATACAGTCGTTTCCGCTACTTGGTCCTCCTCCTCCTCCTCCTCCTCCCCCTCCTTCACTACCACTCCTACCACTCCTACTATTCCCCCACCCTCGACCTTCGCCATGGCCCGCCCCGCAAGCTGCACACACAACTTCAAGTTGATCAAGTCGGACACGACGCTCGTCGTCTGGAACTGCAACCTATGCCACCACGGGCCCTTCAATTCCATCTACGAATGCGAGCAGTGCAAGCTCAAGACGTGCCGGCCCTGCGCTGCCAAAGCATAATGTACGTCCATTTGTGATTTTTTTTTCTCTCTTCACTTGTCTTCTTTTCCCTTCCTTCGCCCAACTTGCCTCTACAAGAACCACAAACGCCCAAGGCTCGTGATCCTTGTCGTGCACCACGTGCAAGGCTTTCGCGGACCATCGGTCAAATCGATAAAATGCTACATGGTGCTGACTCGCTTCTTGCAGATGGAATGCACTGATCGCCGGCTACGATCAAAGCACCCGAGATCCCGGTACCCAGATGCACGCGACAGGGAACGTTCCCACCCAGCTCGCGTCTTGATTGGCGACCCACGATATCTCACCATCATCCTTTGACATGCATCTCTTCCGTCACCGCTCCCATCAGCATTCATCACGCTCTACCATTTTAGCATGGCGTTCAGGCGGCTCCGTCTCCCGTCTCATTCGATGGTCCCACCACGGCAGTCTTTCAAACCCGTCAACCTTTCCCCACTGCTATCAAGCTTCACGACTCGGGTACGCAAAAGCAAAGGGGTACCCGCTTGTCACGGTTTCACTTTGGACAGGCCCCGAGCTGTCATCCACTTCTATCCATTCCTACACGGCCGAACTTTTCCTTGAGTAATACCATGGGCGGGGGAGATGATTACACTTTATCGACATTAGGGAAAGGCTTTTTGTTTTTGTTTTTTTGGGACAATTTTTTTTGCAAGTACAACGGCTGGTGCAAACCATTACGCATAATGTCTTTGTTTCTTTCTATACACTATTTGGTACCATGTGGTGGGCCTGGCAGCGCCACAAACAGGCGTCTACATCGAGCTCTCTGTACATCTAGACGCCTATAGGTGGGGTCGCTGTTTCACATACCCAGGAGACGGCACGACTCGGCAGTCTAAATAGACGATTCTATCCCAAACCTAGATCCAACTTCGACCACTTTTTTTTCCCCATTAACCGCAATAAGTGCCTGAATCGGTTCATGTCATGCTTTCTGACGCGATGCCGATCCCTCAACGATTGTCTAGGTACGCGTATCATGTCATCATCGTCGTAGTCGTCCTTGACCACCCTCGCTCGGCCAAAGGATGCTGCTACGCACTTCAGACGTGAACCGGCATAAAAACCGAGCCGCCGTCTTTTTTTTGCGCCCCGAGACGAGGCTCTGCAAAGGCTCGCCGGAACAAGTGTACAAAGCCAGGGTCATGCACATCTGCCATGTTAGCGCCCTCACTTCTCACCTCTTTACGAAGGCCCGCATTCCAGATTGACCGCAAATGGCCTAGACGGCCGGCTTCCACGCTCCTTCCCAAGGGTGCACAACGAGTTGTGTTTCAGCACCAATGTGCGAAGCCCAGAAAAGTAAATGTCGCGACCCGCCTTCTCGTTTCGTACGCGAGAGAGAGATTTTCTTCTTCTCTGCCAGAGTGGATATAGGTTGGGGCCGGACATGTGTATGTGTACGGGCAGGAAGGATTGCCAAATTGTCACTTTATCGCCATGGCCATGTCCAGCTGCCAAAAGCACATTGTGCCATATTGCAAAGCTGGTCCTGCAACACTCGCCAGCGCCAAGGACATGCAAGCCACCTCTTTGAGAAGTGAGGCAACACTTTTGATACCCAACGTCGGCCTGGCAATAACAAACACTCCGTCACGGGCAGCCGCTTGAGCCTCCCAGACTCTCCATGGCGGGAACCTCCGTGCGCCTCGTATCTTTGTCAATGCAAAACAAGGTTTGGATCATCTTGGCCAACAGAAAATTTCTCGACATGGACATGCGACGGAAATGCCGTGGTAGAGTTTTGGCGGTTGGCTGCCCCCTTTTGCGCCGAGCATCCCCCGCCTTGAGCGCGCGCGGAACACGCCGCCACATCAAGCCGGGCCGAAGACGCTTTTGCCTTGGACAGCTGACATGGCGGTTCTAGGACTGGCGCTTACATGTCTCCTGCCTTATCAGATTGATTATGCCATCGTCCATCACCAACATCTCAACCACAGCCAGCTCATCGTTTGCTGCCTGGTGTTCCACGACAAGCTCTTCTGCGCTCTCCTCCCCCCTCCTCCCCCCACCACCCCGCAGTCACACATGTAACAGACACATGCAGGACCATCATCTTCTCACCACCCAGTATACACCCATCACCATGCGCCGAGTATGTACTCGGCACCGGTCACAACGTCCAGCTCAGCCGCACACGGCCATAAGCAGCCAACTGATAGGACGGGCGCTTTTGGCCCCCAACCTAGCGACAACACATATAGAGCCATAGCTGAATCCAACTACATCTCATCCTTTCTCGCCTTTTTACTGCACTCGAGTCGTTCAGTCTAAATCTTCGCGTGAAGCGTACTCATCCAAAAGTCGGAAGTAGCGTTGGGCAAGAGCGAGCATGGCTTCTGTGAGTAGCGACGATACGTTGGCGAGCGATGGATCCTCCACCTCGTAAGTCTATCCAGGGTGTGCTTGACTCCTTGATTCACAGCCAAAAAAAAGACATGTCTCGCCCCAAGAGGCCATCAATGACTTCTGGGACGGCCTGATTACGAAGAAGCCAGCCAAGGTTACCCGCATCTTCCCGCAAAGCCTTTACACCCATCTGCTCCCTCCCCAACTTAAACTCGGCACGTCGACTGGGAAGAATGCGAATGAGTCGTATGAAGCTGCCGCAGCCGAATGTCGCGCTCGCGTTGATCGCATCGTCAGGGAGTGCGTGCGCACCAATGAAAAGTTTACAGATCAAGACTTTGACATTGAGAACATGTGGAACAAGAACTGCCTGGAGGGCCTCATGTATTGGTACAAAGACCAAGTGACGACGAAGCCGTCCGTCAGCCCGGCACAACTAGGGAGCGCTCTGTCGACTCTTGTCCAGAGTGGGTTAATCATGGCGGACACTGTGCCATTCGAAATCAATGCTACCGCCAAACTACTGAATGAAGAATCTTCCGACACTGAAGATGGCCCAGGTTCTGTGCACCGTGTTGACTGGATCTTTGAAAATCCGCAGTTCGCCATCGATGGCTTCTCTAGCTCCGACCTCAAGCAGGGCTATTCGGGCGATTGCTGGTTCATTGCTGCAGTGTCAACCATATGCAGCAACCCCGCCCTGATGGACAAGATCTGTGTGGCACGCGACGAAGAGTGCGGTGTGTACGGATTTGTCTTCTACCGGGACGGCGAGTGGATCTGGACTGTGGTCGATGACAATCTCTACCTTCGCAACGGCGACTTTGACGCTACATGGGGTGACCGGTGGGACCCAACGAATGTGGAGGAGATCAAGTACAAGAAGAACAAGCAGACGGGATCGGAGGCGCTGTACTTTGCATCATGTGACGACCAGGATGAGACCTGGCTGCCCCTGCTCGAAAAGGCATACGCCAAGGGTAAGTTTTCCACAGGTTCAGTTCGCGCAAAGTTATTCAATGACCAACAGTCAAACAGTGCACGGTGATTATGCTGCGATTTCAGGCGGATTCAGTGGCGAAGCAGTCGAAGACCTTACAGGAGGCGTCACGACCAAGGTCCTGACCAATCGCGTGCTGCGCAAAGAAGCTCTCTGGAAAGAGTTGCTCCAAGTGGGCAACAAGTTCCTCTTTTCCGCTTCCTCGCCAAGTGCCCGCGGTGGTGACACCAGCGCACTGAGAGGCCTAGCATTGGGACATGCTTACTCAGTACTAAAGGCCGTTGATGCAGAGGGCGAAGATGGCAAAAACTACAGACTCGTTCTGATACGTAATCCATGGGGCGGTCGAGGAAATGCTACAATCGGCGAGTGGACGGGTCCTTGGTCGGACGGGTCTCGCGAGTGGACGCCATACTGGTTGACAAAGCTAGGGCATACATTTGGAGACGATGGCCTCTTCTGGATGTCGTACGAGGAAATGCTCAAACGCTTTGACCTACTTGACCGCACGCTTCTTTTCGACGACAAATGGACTGTTGTACAGCACTGGACGAGTGTATCGGTGGCATGGGTGACCGGCTATCTGAATACCAAATTCTCGGTTGAAATCAAAAAAGCTGGGCCGACTGTCTTTGTACTTTGTCAGGTAGACTCTCGCGGCCTCTACTCTTCACTTCAGCTGCTAATTACACTAGCTGGATGAGCGCTACTTCAAGGGTATCCAAGGCAAGTATCGATTCGACCTGCACTTTATACTTCAAGGCAAGGATGCCGAACCAGGCGACCATATTGTACGTGCTCGCGGCGCCTGGTTTGGCAATCGAACCATCTCCGCCGAAGTTGATCTCGAGGCCGGGATATACGAAGTTGTACCGAAAATCGAGGCGTCACGAGATGCGTACCTGCCAGAAGTCCATGAAGTGGTGCAGAAGCTCGCGTCGAGCAACCCGCAGAAGCTCCGTCAGATTGGGTTGAACTACGACATTGCCAACGCCAAGGGTACATTCGAGGCTGATAAAGAGGCCGCTGAACTCAAGGAGAAAAAAGCGAAAGCAACAAAGGAAAAGAAGAAGAGGGACGACCTTGAGACTTTCAAAAAGGAAACCACGGACGAATTGCAGGTATGGAAGAGGGAGATTGAGGAGAGGCTGAACAAGCAGGAATCAGCCGATTCAAAGGAGAAACCCAAGGACGGCGAGACTTTAGTGGAGCACTCATCCGTCATCAAAGCTGATGCTGCTGAGGATTTGGGGCAAAAGAAAGACGCATCTGTTTCTTCTTCTTCTATTGATAAGCCAGAGAATTCAGACGCCACAGCCGATTCTACGGCTGAACCCTCGGCCGCTACGACGGAACCTGCCACCCAAGACGCACCCGCAACTAAAGCCCATACTCCCGAATCGAACAAAACAAAAGGCGACGACGACGCCACCGCCACCACCACCACCACCACCGGCGATAACAAGGCTTCAACTGCACAGTCGCATGGACCTCAGGCTGCAAGCGATGAACCCACCCCCGTCAAGCCAGCTCCAAAGCCCACCCCTGCCAAGGAGGAGGCTAAACCATGGAACGCAGTATGTGTGCTGGGCTTGAGGGTGTATAGTTTGGATCCGGAGGTGACTATCAAGTTGGTGAAACCAAAGGATGCAGAGGAGGCTGCCATATTGGATGTGGACGGGGATACGGCTGCCGGTGCGACCATGTGAGTTGACGGATGGGCAGTGATATGTTGCAATGTATGGTGCTTGGATGGAATTCATGACTTGGGAGAAGGGGGGGGGGGGGTTAAAATTGACAATCAACACGGTCACTCTCGAAAGGTAAAGGTAAAATTGACAATATTAAAAAACATGTCGCTTTCTCCTCGTCAACCACACCCACGTCCTGTCCTTTTTTAATTCTTGGCCGCCTTCTCGGCCTCGACAAAATCCCTAATCGTCTGCTCCAGTCCCACATCCTCACTAAAGCCCAACTCCCGCGCCCTCTGCGTGTCATACCTCGACGGCCAACTCAGCACAATCCGCTGGGTATCCTCATCCCTCTCTTCACGCACCAAGGCCCTCACCTCCTTGCCCGCCACTTTCTCCAGCGCCTCGAGAATGTCGGCACTCGTGGCCGTGTAGCCCGGCAGCAAAACCTGCCTATAGTGGCCCCACGCCTCGGCCGGCACGCCAACAAGCGCATGCACCAGATTCGCGGCCAGCGTCCGCGGCGACGTCAACCAAATCCCTATGCTCGCATCCACGGGCAACACGGCCGCCACCCCGCGCACCGGCTCGCGCACAATGCCCGACACGAAGCTCGAGGCGGCCGCCGTCGGCGCGCCCGCCCGCACAAACACGGTCGGCAGCCGCACGGCGCGGCCGTCAATCAGGCCGCGCCGCGAGTAGTCGTTGATGAGGAACTCAATCATCAGCTTCTGGGTGCCGTAGCTCGATTCCGGCATCGGCACAATGTCGGTTTCGGTGGCGGTGTTTTGCACGGCTGCGCGGCCAAAGACGGCGCAGGAGGAGGTGAAGACTACTTTTGTGGGGTTTGGCCTTGGCCTTGAGCTTGGTTGCCGTTCAGATGAAGACGAAGATGAAGATGAGGCGTGGATGAGTGTGTCGAGGAGGGTGCGGACAGAGTCGAAGTTTACGCCTAGGCCTAGCTCGAGGTTTGCTTCGCTGCCAGAGGACATTATGCCGTGTAGGATGTAGACGGCGTCTGGGGCATGGGCGACGAGGTCTTGGCAGGCGGTTGGGGAGGTGAGGTCGGCGGAAATGCACGTTATGGGCGTGTTTGTTGTTGTTTTGGGCGCTGAGGGCTCGTTGACGTCGGCGAGGATTAGGGATGTGGCGGTCCCGGTTTCTAGGAGTTTGGCGGCGAGGATTTGGCCTACGAAGCCAGAGGCGCCGGTGATGAGGATCTTCATGTTTTCTTTTTTCCTCCTGGGGAAGCGATTTGGGGGTTTGTGAAGAGGGGTGGGTGGGAGATGTTATGGGGTTTGGGGGGATTTTTTTGAGTATCTTTTCTTCTCTTCTTTTCTCTTGTGTTGGGTACAAGGAAGAGAAATGTATGATTAAAGGCTTGTTAGTTATATACTCTGACTATGCGTTGGCAGATCAAAGGCAGCAAACTTTCTGCTCATCTCGCGACGTCGGTGTTGAGGCCGATGTACAAAGTGTGGGGAACGGCGCTTGCCCCGGATCTTCCCACCCGAGGTCGCGCCCATCGGTCGCAGCTCGTGCGAGAGAAAAAAAAACTCACATTGAAAGTTCCAGCAACGGCAAAAGGTCAATAGATGGAAACGGGCAATTACCATCAATCGGTCGCAAAGTTTATATCCGAGCAATTCTTACAACTATCCGTGCGGCGTACCTATACGGGCCAAAGGCAGTAGTGGTACAGCCCATGTCATCTCATGGATATCACCGAACCAAACTGCCGCTCGATTCCGGTTTCGTCATCGGCGGACAGCGGCCCGGCCTTCGATGCCTAAACGCGTAAATAGGAGCAGGCTAAGTGCCTTTTGAGTTTGCAGGTTCGGATGCGGAGGCATCCTATTTTACCTCTGCTTGATTGGGTTGTGTTGGTGCCCGCGCTATGGGAATATGTCGATCGACAGACCAACCGCCATGGCTACAAAAGCCGGCGGCCACGCTTGGGATACTCTTCGTCTTTTGTCCATCATGATGCTCGCTATAGCACTCGTACTGGGCCTGGCCCAACTCCAACGTACGGCTGCCGTCGACTCGTTGACGGTGGATACAACCTCTGGCTCTGTTCAGGGCTTCACCGATGACACCACACCAAATGTTGCGCAATATCTGGGCATTCCGTTCGCAGAACCGCCTGTAGGGGCACGCCGATGGCTCCCTCCGGCTCCAAAGCAGAGGGAGAATCAGACTATCAAGGCGACTGCTTTGCGCCCTGCTTGTCCTCAGTTCGAGGGTAACCAGTCGAATGTATGGCGTACCGATGCGCCAGAGTTCCTCATCCAGCCGCCAGATTACCAGAGTGAAGACTGTCTCAACCTCAATGTCTGGGCGCCCTTGGAGCAATGTAAAGACGGAAGCGAGGAGAAGAAGCTGTTGCCAGTGTTGATTTGGATCTACGGCGGAGGGTACACGAGTGGCGGAACCACCGTCCCGTATCAGATTCCGACGAGATGGGTTGAAAGAAGTGGGGAGCATATCGTTGTTGGAATCAGGTAAGCCTTCCATCGCGTCTACGCATACATTGGGGTACTCACCGAAACCGCAGCTACCGCGTCAACATATTTGGCTTTCCTAACGCCAAGTCACTTGCAGATGATGAGCAGAACGTGGGTCTTCTGGATCAACGTCTGGCAGTCGAATGGGTTCGTGATAACATTCGCAACTTTGGCGGCGATCCCGATCGCATCATACTCTGGGGCCAATCTGCAGGTGCCTCCTCCGTGGACGAGTACAACTTCGCCTACCCCGACGACCCCATCGTTTCAGGCCTGATCATGAACTCTGGAACAAGTTTCCTAGGCATCAGCAGCAAGGATGTCCAGAGAACAAACTTCACCTTTGTTGCTCACCACTTCGGCTGCAATGGCACAAACGCCGAAGCTGAAATCGACTGTCTCAGGGGCGTGGACTCTGTTGCCATTACGCAATACCTCAAGCAACACGCCGACAGCGGTACAAGTCCCAGCTTGAGTTTTGTACCCGTAGTGGATAACCGCACGGTTTTCGCAAACTACACAGCACGCGCGCTGGCTGGCAAGTTCTCGGGCAAACCAGCAATCGTTGGAAATACGAACAAGGAAGGCACTGCCTTTGTGCCCTACAATCAAACCTACGGGCCTAACACGACACTGGCAGATGCTGCCACCGCTTCCATTTTCCACTGCCCAGCTGTGAAAACTACGCGCGATCGTTATGCAGCAAACGCAACCACATTTCGCTATCTATACGCCGGCAACTTCAGCAACATCTCACCGCAGCCATGGGAGGGGGCGTATCACTCGTCTGACCTCCCGCTGTACTTTGGCACGTACGGCATTGCAAGAGGCAACGGCACAGCGTTTGAGCGAGCAGTAAGCGAGAAAGTGCAAGACTACTACCTCGCGTTTGCCAAGGATCCTGTCCATGGGCTACCGGAGATGGGGTGGGAAGCCTACAAGCCGAATGGTGAGGCTGTGTTGATCGCTTATGATGGTAAAGTTGTGCAAGGGATTGAGCAGAGTACCTTGGAGAAGCCGTGTAATGGGCTGATGCCAAATGGACTTTCGATACCGCCTTGAATTCTCGAGCACTGTAATCAGCGGACATGTATTTTGGCGAGCAAGCTGTCGCGCTTGTTACCGTAATAGGTAGTGACATCCAACCGACTCCAGCACAAACTCAATGACTCATGGAAGCAAAACGCGCGGACTGCACACGTAAAAAGGAGTGAAGTTGACAAGCGAACAATGCCATGTACTCTTCGCTTAGACCATAATTCGTCGGTTCGGACAGCGGGTAACCCCAGACAGGATCGTCTAGCCCGAACGTCCACACAAGAAACTCTTTCCCGTCCCGTTCCTTCTCCCTTGCAATTTCAGCCGCATCTTTTTTTTTAAAACAGCCTGGCCCAGAAAAAAAGTAAATCCGCTGCTCCACCGCTCGTGCCCCTTCCGTTCGTGCATGCATGGATAGTAATAAGCCACAACGCAACGGACATGTTCGGTGCAACCGAAGCAACGCGGACAACAGGGGGTCAGTGTTTCTCTTCCCTTTTGAAGCTCTAATTAGCGACGCCATGTTGGGTCAAGCCTCATGGTGTGATGGATTCAGTGCGTTATATATATAAGTACGTGCATGAGTGAGGGGTTTGGAAAAGAAGAAGGATAAAAAAGCAAGTAAACAAACGCCATGGCGCCATATGGTATGATGGCTGCCGAAACTTTGATTGAATCGTGATTCCTTGAAAGCACGAGTCAAGGACCGAATTTATGCCAAAAGCGTGGGAAATCTAAAATCAGTTAGAGGCATTCGGTGTCAAGGAGGTTGTTATGGGGGTTGGAAATCGCTGACCCAAAGCGGAGTCAAAACCAACAAGTGGCTGAAGCATGCCCAACGAGCACGTGCAACTGTGGCTCACAACAGCTTACACTGCCACATTGCGGGGTTCATTCAACCCATTTGGCACCTGCAGCAATGGGCGTTTGAGAAGTACCGTGACGTCAAGCAGTAAACAACGCAGGAAACTGGGACAACCACGTACGTGTTAGAAGAGGGGGGGAGCGTGCGTGGGCTTGGGAGGGGTGTTAGCCTAGCCAAGTGGCTCACAGTGATTGTCCTTTCTTAAGCTTCTTGATTCCAACAATCTTTCTCTCTCCTACAATTCTTGATCCTTACAACCTCCACTACTACTACTACTCTAAGGTGACTGGAGAATTCTACCTATAAACTCCTACGACAAGAACATCCTGGTATAGCTCATCCAAGGAACGTTGATATGGCAAACCAGCCTCCTGCGTCGCTTGTTGAGGCGCTGACTGCGTCTGGCGGTGCTGAACCAGCAGGTGAGTGGCCCACTTGATGAGCTTCGTCATGATCAACGATCGACGGCGCTACTACATGTTCTTGAGCTTTGAGTTGCCCATACTCAAAAAGTCGTCGTCGTCATCGAGGGCAAACTACTCGTATACATCCTTTGGAGCATAGCTAATACAACGGCCAGGCTTCCTAAACGACATTGTTGCGAACCTCTGGCCCAATATTTGTGTCGCTGGCTCCAAGATCATCAAGGAATCAGTGGAGCCTATCCTCGCCACCACCCTTCCAGGCCCCCTCAAGAACCTAAGGTTCGTCAAGATCGACTTTGGCCATGTCCCAATTGGCTTTTCAAACGTCGATGTGCATAAGACGAAGAACAATGGCATCAAGCTTGACATGGATATGAACTGGGACGGCGTATGCGACTTCGAACTTGATGGCTCCATGGTGCCTAAAGTGGTATGTTTTTTTTTGTTTTCTGGTATGAGGCTTGGGCGCTGCTAATGAGGTGTGTGTGTAGGGTGTCGAGAGGGTTCGTATGAAGGGCCGGATCAGTGTGCTGCTTTGCCCCCTGACCAATGTTATTCCTCTGGCAAGTATCACGTCCAAGCATTGGTTCAACCCGTCTGCTAACAACAATCAGATCGGTGCCGCCCAGGTCGCGTTCCTCAACACCCCCAGTCTGCAGCTCGACTTCACCGATGCCGCAAACATTGCCGACTTTTCCATTATCGATAGTACCGTCCGCAAGGTCATCCTCGGCATCATCGGGGGCATGCTTGTCCTCCCCAATCGCTTCCTTGTCAAGATGGATAACAACCTTGACTACTTCAAGGCCTACCAACCCCACCACGGCCTCATCCGCGTCACAATCGCCAGGGCAACGGGCATTGCTGCACCAAAGCATGGCGAGAAGAAGAAGAGTACTATTAGTAGGTTGATGGAAAAGGTCAAGATCAAGGACGTGCCCGATTGCTACGCCAAAGTCCAGGTAGGCGGCGAAGCCGAGTGGAAGACGTCTGTCGTCGACAACAACACAAACCCCGAGTGGAACGAAACCCACGACTTCATCGTCACAGACTTTGAGCAGGACATCTCCATCGACATCCAAGACGAGGACACGGCCACAGGTGACGACGACATAGGATTCGCCTCCACTACTGTCAAGGACATTCTCCTACAGGGAGGCTCCCAGGACCTCAGTCTCGCCCATAAGGGCACACCGACTGGCGGTCGCGTCTTGATCCACGCCAAATTCTTCAACTTTGTAAACAACGCACAGGTCCTGTCGTCGGCGCATGCCCAGGGCAACCAGCAAGGCCAATACGTCGGTCTCGCTACCGTGCTCATCGCAAGCGCACATGACCTCCAAGGCCCGCGCGAGGAGCTGCAGCCTAGCGTCAAGGTTACATGGGGAACCCAGACGTTCCAGACGGCAGTCAAGACGTACACGCCCGGCACCGACATCTACAACCCTTCGTTCGACCAGGCGTTCCGCATCCCGCTGAGCGCGGATATGCTGGCGAACCCGGGCGCGTTCAAGATTGCCTTGTTGAACAAGACGACCGAGTTTGGAAGTGCACAGATTGGCTGGCAGGATGTGCTGGGTGCCGAGGGCATGATGGTACAGAATAGCTTTGATGTGGGCAATGGGGCCAAGATTAGGGCGGCGGTTACGCTGCACGGGGTCCAGTTGGCTGAGTGAGTGGTGCCGTCACGTGCGTGCGTGCGTGCGGGTAAGAGGTAAGGTGGGCATAACCCAACTCCTACATATTGCTCAGTCGGGGTATGAATATCAATGAATGAATCACAATGTCATGAATATCCATTTGGTCCCAAGTGACTTTGGGTGAGGAGAAATAATGGATAGGATATCATATTTATCGTCATCACCCCCCCCCCCCTTTTTTTTTTCTTTAAATTCCTCCATGCCATGAACAATAGCCACCCTGTAAACGCGAAACGTACTTTATGCTAAAAGATCATGCTCAACCATGCCATATGATGATCAGATCCAAAGGTTATATAATCAAGACGATGCAATACCATCCCCACCACCACCACCATTTACTTCTTCTCCGCGATGTTCTTTTCCTTGTCGACAACAGTCTTCTCCTTTGCCACATCATCATCAGCTTTGTCGTCGTAATCGTCATCATCATCGTCATCGTCATCATTCTTCTCCATACTCTTCTTCCCCCAAACCTCCTTTTCCTCCTCCTCCAAATTGATATCCACCATCCCATCACTCCCCGTCACCCTACTCTCCCTCCTCTCCTCAAGCTCCAACCCTAGACCCACCACTGGCCCCCTCCTCTCCTTTGCAGGGCTACTCTGCTTACTCTCCCCTTTATCGTTCTCCGCGTCAAAGAATACACTCGACCTCCTAGCATCGTCCCGATACGGGGTATCAGCCGCCACCGGCGTAGCAGGTACTTCCCCAACCGCCTTCTCCTTTTCCGATTCAAAATCTTCTGCGTGCTTGACATCGAGGGGCGTAGGCGAGACCACGGGGGTTTTTGTGCCCCATCCTTTGCGCTTCTCAGAGGCCCAGGTGCCCCAGCTCGAGAAGTAGGCGCCGGCGCTTGCTCTTGCGTTTGTGAGATCCGGGGCGTTCGGGGCTTTCCCTGTTGCTATGGTGTCAGCTGGTATGATCGCTATGTGTTTGCCAGATTCTGGCAACGTACATTTCTTCCCATCATCAACGGGTTTGCCCTCCTTTTCAGCCTGCAGCCTAGCTTCCTCAGCTCGTTGTTTCTGGGCCTCGCGCATGGCTTCCATTTCAGCCCAGAGTCTGTTGTATGCGGATGAGACTTTTTGCTGGCCCACGGCGAGCTGCTTGCCAAGTGCCTCTCTGCTCTTTTCCAGCCGTTCGTCGAGATGCATTTCCGCTACCTGCCTAATCGCCACGCGAGTATTAGCACACATAATCCCAGAGACACGGTTTGGAAAGTCGGGTTGGAGCAAAGACTAGGTGAAGAGCTTTTAGTCGCGCTGATGAGGAACTGCAAAGAGATACGAGGCTGAACATACTGTGCTAGTCGTCGCTGGACATCTTCCATACTCAGGCCGCCTGAGCAGGGGTGCTTTGGGTCGACAATGTCAAAGAGATGCGAGTCTGTGAACTTGTTCCAGATGCGAAAGTTTTCGGTTTGCATCCAGGCATGTACCCATTCGTTTGAAAACTCGCTGGCTGGGTTGCCCTCAACCTCTGTAATCAAATTCTCCTTGTGCGCATTCTTCTCCAGATAGATCTTGTACTTGACTGAGCTCAGCATGGCAAGCAGATACTCCTCGAATTGCATGCGAATAAACTCTTCGCTGCCGGCATAACCATGATCCTTTGGCCGCGCAGGATCGGCGTCATCCCATGTATCGTGGACGGTTTGGGTGAGAAAGTCAATCCACCTTCGATCGGGTGTGGATAGGACTGAGGCCGATCGAAGCGCGGCCGAAGTGATGTTTACAGTATGGTCATCGAGATTGATAAGAATGTCACTGTAGCGATCTCTCTGCTGCAATAGCAGCGAGTTGGTAGAACCGACAATGTACGACTTGGTATCCTGGTCAGCAAGGATGTCAAGCTGCTGAAGCGGGGTATATGGGCCGAATAGCGATCCTGTACCGAACAGTTGCAGGGGAAGACCCATGTAGGCTAGCACTTTTCACCATCAGCAAGATACTTGAGGAAACGGGTGGTTGTAACTCACAAGACGCGCGTTCCGAAGTCTTCAAAGAAGTAGGCATTACGCACTTCTCCTCGCACGAGTTGAACTTTGGATCAGCAGCATCTTGCAAGTGGCGAATGAGGCCGGGTATCAATGAAATCAGAGCAAATTGCATCATGCATAATCGTTCGCAGTTGGAGCCGAAGAAGAGGACCTGTCGATTGTTAGAATCAATGCAGTCCAACGGTTCAGCTGGCAAGGTTTGTAAGGTAAGACGTACCTTTGGCTGCAGTAACGCGCACTTGAAAAGAACCAGGGTTTGCCATTTAAACTCATGTATGAACTCACGAAGGGATATACCAAAGTAGTGGTCCTGCTGCCCTTCCTGATTCTTCAGCAGCTGTGGCAGACTTTCGGTGAATCGCTGTAATATCTCGATATCTGTAAAGTCCCTGCAAAAATGTCAGCTCTCTACCCCTGTATCTCGACACATGTCCCTCTCAGCACGTGTGTGTCTACGTCGCCATCTTGAACCGTCGATGCCCACTGCCCACGTACTTTTGATCAAACCACAGCTGCGTTACGATACCCAATTGCGCTTTGATTGCACCAAAATGCTGCGGGCTATCGCTGATGACCACAACAGCCTTCTGCACCGTACTCCTTGTAACCTCGGCGGGCCGGTCGATGAGCTTGCTGGCGTCGAGTTGTCGCGTACATGATATGCCGAACAGCGACGTGGCAGGGTCGGTCGAGGTTTTGGCGCGGCGGAGGGTAAAGTACGAGTAGTCTTCGGTAGAAGCATGCGCGCCATCGCTCAAGGCCATGAAGGGCAGCAGTGACCAGTCATTGTCAACTGCTGGGTCGGTCCCCTCTTCTGCCCCGAGCCAAGTCTCGACTTCTGGTCCTCTGGAATAATGGAATTAGCGATTAGTTTCTGTCAAAGGGTCTACATATCCTCGTGGGAAAAGCAGAGTTTGGGGGGCTCTCCTCTACTCGGCTCTGACTGTAACCACTCCGTACTATGCAGGGTGATGCAACTTACCGCGCATGGTGGAAGTCCACCACGCAAACGAGCGGATTGAGTATTGCCATGTTCTTGCACTCTCCACGCTATCGTACAGCGTACGAGTTCAAGGAGAAGGAGAATTCTAGGGCCATGGGCGCCAGGCTCGCGTCCTTGACAAGTTGCGGGACGCGATGTGAAGCGGTGACGATCGACCGGCTATCCAATGTCAGCCCTAAGGCCCTAGGCTGTTTCCGGCCTGAAAACGCCCGCCGCCGCCAGCCGCCAGCAAGCATAGCCGTCACCCAGGCCCTTTGCTCTAGGGCAATGGACACCACCGGGAAACCAGATCTGGTAGAATCTCGATCTGGCTGCACGGCCAAGTGGGCACAAACCAGCAGCCAATCCATACCCTGGGGGAAATCATGTAGTGCATAACATAGTACCGCCGACGACACCTGATTTAATTTGCAGCAGCCAGCAATGGTCACGTCATTTAGGTGAGGTTGAAAGACACGAGGGAAATAGCGTATGTTTGATAACATGATTCATGTTTCTGCCTAGGTTGGAGCACTATCCCATTTCTGTCATAAACATTCCTTTCGTGTACCGTCAATGGTGATCCAAATGACAAAGCAAAACCTATTGCACCTTCTACCCACGCACCTTCATGTCGCATTGGCCTTTGGGAAAAAGGGGGCCTCGGGAATCGTTGGGAAAAGCCAAACCCATCTGCACCTGGCAGATGGCACGATGAGCCTGGGCAAACTGCGTATTTGGTTGCCTCAAAGACTGTAATTTGCTGTGGCTCGACAGTGGACAAACACTCGCGTAATTAGCTACCGTTGTTCTCCTGCTCCTGTGCCGCTGCATCGACGTTGTGGTAGTCCAGAATCTCAGAGTACCTGTACGGTGTTAGCTCCCTTGTAAACGAGCCATGATAGCCATTGTGTCTCTTACATCATAATCTTCCATGTGTCGACGGGCAGATCTGCATCGTTGAACGACCAGTCAAACTTCTCCTCCGCGATCGGCTCATCGGTCGGGTCGTGGTATGGGGCCAGGTATGGGTGTGCAAGAGCCTGCTCCGCTCGTACACGCTTCTTGGGGTCAAAGACCAGCATGTTCTCTAGGAGATCGACGGCTGGCCAATGTCAGTTCTTCGCTCTGGTAATCAATTTCCGAGTTAGACTACATACCCTGGGGCTCGGCATTCTTGAACTTGTTGGACAGAGGTTGTCGCTCGCGCTTGGGGAGTGACTGAACGAATCGCAGTGTCTGGTGACGTTAGCGAACCATGTCCCCCCTACGTTCGTCATATGTGCTTCTCACGTTTTCACTGCAGATGGTCTGGATCACGTCATCCGGGGGAGTACCCAACAGCTCGGTAATGATGGAGAACTGGTTGACGTGGTCTTTTCCAGGGAACAGCGGCTTGCCCTCGAGCATCTCGGCGAAGATGCATCCTGCACTCCAGATATCCACCTCGACATCGTACTTTTGCCATGTGAGCATGATTTCTGGCGCTCGGTAGTATCGGGTCGAAACGTATCCTGTCATCTGGGGGTCTTGTATACGAGCGAGACCGAAGTCGCAGATCTTGAGATCGCAGTTCTCGTTGACGAGAATGTTGCTGGGCTTCAGGTCACGATGTACGACACCAGCGGAGTGGACGTATTTCAGACCACGCTGTTGGAGTCAGTCTTTTGTTTTGTGGTTTTGGCCGAATGATTACGCACCAAGATCTGGTAGAGGAAGTATTGGATGAACTGCTTCTCCAGCGGTCTGGACGTCAGCAGGCGGTGAAGATCGGTTCCGAGGAGCTCGGTGACAAAGTAACTTGGCTGCATTAGCACGGCGTGTGTGTGGAAACGGGGGCGTGGCTGGAGTGCCTACATGTCCTCGAGGGGGGAGATGAAGATGTCGCTCAAGCTGATAATCTGGGCCGTGTTAGAGTTTTCGCGCGACGACTGGCAGCTAAATTGCCCACATTCTCGTGTCTGAGATGCTTTAGAAGCTTCAACTCTCGGTATGTCCGCTTGGACAGGACGGGGGTGCTGAAGGGCTTCATGATCTTCTTGATCGCCACCGCCTGGCTCGTGAGCTGGTCCTTTGCTGAGCTGGGCCCACCAAGTCAGTATTTTGGTTGTTGGACAGCAGAAAGTAAACTATACCAGACGAGACCAAATGCGCCCATTCCTACGGGCTGTAGGTCGGTGTACCTATACAGTGTCAGTGGGCGGGTGTGGGATATATGACGACGTGGGGCATGTGCGTACCGGCTCGTAATCTCAAAGGTGGTGCCAAAAATTTGGGCGCGTACAAATTCCGCCATGGTGAATGGTGAGGTCTATGATGCAGCGACGGGCGCGGAGAAAGGGCTACTTTTGGGGGGGAGGTGTTTGTGGTGGATGGGCAAAGAAGGCAGGCTGAAATCGTGGGGTATTCGCGAAAGATGTCGGGGCTCTAGTCGCACGTCGAGGCTGTTAGAGCAGAGCAGAGCAGGTTTTATTGGGGTTCGGTAGCGAGGTCCGGACAAGAGGCGATTGCACAAAAACAGCTCCGAGGACGCCTTGGGATATTGCTAAAAGTTTGCACAAGGGTATGCACGCCGCGACGACTGTTGGGGGAGGGGGGGGGGGGGGTTTGTTCTGGCTGCCGCTTTCAATGTTGACTGTAAGCGGCGTCGGCGGGGAGAAGAGAGGCGCCGACGGGATGACCTATGTGCAACACAGGGACAAGGAGGCTCAGGAGGGTGGCGAGATTGAATACGGGTGAGCAAGGGACGAGTGAGAAGTGTTCTAGGAAGAATTGCAGCGAGGGGCAGGCACCAAATGATAGATGGACGCCTGGCCCGCGCGCAGGACATGCTCACACAGGTTTCGGCTTGATCGAGAGTGACGTCACGATGGACTTTTCGAGTTTTCGATCAACGCCCGTGCATCACGCAGAGTGTCTTCTGCCTTGATGTCGCATGCGAATACTGCGCTTCGCCATCCGCATCAAGCATCTGGGCTTGGGCTTCTAGTCCTCGGGCTGCTGGTCAGCTGCCCGGCTCCTGGCGGGTTTGCAGGTGGGAAGAGGAGACATGTACACTGGTACCACCCCTCACTTCACGTGGCTACCGCAGCTCAGCTATACTTGCTCGATACGGCCATGTGTGGCGAGGGACATGGCTGGGCAGAGGGGCAGTCCTGTCGGTGACGAACGGTTGACCAGCGTCCTGGTCATACTAACGTCTATATACAAGGGCTGGCCATCTGCACGCAATCTGCAAACGCTAGACGCGCTGCGGGATCGCGGTTGGTTCGGCTTGCTCCGAAGCGTGCGGAAAAGCAGTCTTGAGGGTTGTTGGTCGACGACGTAATTACTATATGCTACATGGACTACACACACACACACACACAAAGTAAATCTCTGGACAAATTGCCATTTCGTCTTCTTGTACATGGACCACGTCGCCTGTCTACTACGCCATGCGTGCCGCCGTCTATGCCGCATTGGTGCTTGTTGAGCAGATGGTGGTGGTTAGGCGTAGTGGGTGATGGCAAGGTCTCGCTACCAAGCATGAGAATGCACGACATTTCCAAGCCATGTCACATATGCGGCACTGACACTCGGGGCCCACTGGTGCATTTTGGTTATTTGAATTGCGGCCAAGTAGGTGTTTGGATGCGGGCAAGGCAACGTCGCACGGTGCGGCAACAGTGTGCAAGGACAGGCGCAGCAGCAGCAGCAGCAGCAGAAGCAGCCTCTGCTTCTTGCGGTCGATGGAAGACGTGGTCCTTAATTTAGAAAGGCTTCATGTTGGAGCGGCTAGCTCCACAGCCATGTCTCAATCCACATGGCGGTTGCATGTCGCAGACGGTTAGTTTGTTGTTGTTGCATGTAACAGCGACTTGGCTTGTTGGTGTTCGCGCACGCAGCCGACGCAGGGCGACGACGAGGTAAACTCTATCGTGGGGCAGACGTGGGCGTGGGCATGGGCATGGGCTCAGGGGGTGTGTGCGCGCGCGCGTGCGGGTGGCCACGTTGGGCGGGTGGCCGTGTGGCCATGTGCTGTTTTGCAGCAGTGCCGGCCAGAGACTTTGTATACGGGTTTGGAGGCACGACAGTCTGCGGCGCTGGTTGCAGGGGCCATTGTATCAAGGGGAGGGCGCCCATGATGAAGCAAAACGCACGTCTGCCAATAGCAGGCCTATGCCGAGCATGGCAGCCACGAGCAAGAGGCGTCGACGGCCGTGTTCTTGTCAGGCCTCCCACCCACACGCAACACGCATTCCGCAGGCCGGCAGACGGCGGACAGGCCATGTTGCTACCGTCTGTCTTGCATCCCTCTCCAGCTGCCTGTTGGGTTGAGGGTGCGTATGCGCCCTGTTCCGCAAACCTGGCTCGGGCCAAACTGGCTGCTGCCCTGATCGCTGCCGGCTGCTGGCTCTGCTGGTGGGATCTTAGTTACCAAGGATTGAATGAGGCTTAGCAGCAAATGGCGCCGGCCCTCCTCATCATCCATGATCCATCAATCACCATGGCCAGCCCGCAGTACAGCCAACAAGTCTAGCCGTCGGCCAGGTCTGCGCGCCTGCCCTTGAACCTGTGCACACACTCTGTCCATCTCTTGTCTTTTGCCTTTGTTGTTTTTGTTTGTTTCCGTCGTGTTGGCCGGGCCAGGGCCGAGACCGCAGCTGTCGAGCTTTCTTGTTGCAGTGATTGCAGTGGCAGTGCAGAGTGCAGAGTGCAGAGTGCAGTGCGCAGGCTCCTGCCGTCTCCAGATCCCGCGCCTTCCTCGTCAACTTTGCTGGGGAAGGTATCCGCACGAGCCACCGACAGCCCTGGAGAGTCCGATCTAGCTCACGCAGACGACCCTACCAACCATACAACACCACCAGCACCGAGCACCCGTCGTATACGAAACTCCGTCCCTGCACCCACCCCCCTCCCAGCCTGACCCCGCCTCCATTGCTGTTGCCCATCACGCTGGCGACAATCTCCCGCGCTCGCCTACGCTGCGAGGCCCCCCTTTGACGGGAGCTGCGTGTCGGACCAAGCCGACGCAACCGTCACCACCACAGCTCCAGCAACGCGCCCCGTCGTCCCTCGACTGCCCGGCCCGGACACCGTCTCACACCGCCGCCGCGAGCAGGCGACACTCCTCTGGCGACGCGCTGAGCCTAGTGCTCGACATCCACCTCCACAGCGCCCGACCTTCTCCATCGCCCGCGGCCGCGAGCCGCATCACACAACCGCCAACATGGGCATCTGCATGAGCACCAACAACGACGATGTCGAGCAGAAGAAGCGCAGCCAGGCCATTGACCGCAAGCTCGAGGAAGACTCGCGACGGTTACGGCGAGAATGCAAGATCCTGCTGCTGGGTGAGTGGCTGACGGCCGCCTACATGTCCCGTCGCCGGCCTTGCTAACGCGCCCTACAGGCTCCGGAGAGAGCGGCAAGTCTACCATTGTCAAGCAGATGAAGATCATACATCAGAACGGGTACACGCAGGAGGAGCTGGCCATGTACCGCCTCACCATCTACAAGAACGTCATCGACTGCGCAAAAGCCCTCATTGGCGCCATGCGACAGTTCGAGGTGACGTGCGAGAACCCGGCCAACGCCGAGCTGTGCGACTACCTGCTCGAATACACCGTCGACCCGGACCCCGAAAAGCCCCTCGACATGCGGGTAGGCCAAGCAATCACGTCCATGTGGCGCGACCCGTGTGTACCAAAGGTGCTGGAGCACTCGAGCGAGTTCTACCTGATGGATTCAGCGCCGTAGTATGTTTGCGCACCGCCGCTTCAAACTCCTCGCGCCTCCTACTGATGCCCTGCAGCTTCTTCGACGAGGTTGAGCGGATATCCGACCCCAACTACATACCCATCGAGTCCGACGTCCTCCGGGCCCGAACCAAGACGACCGGTATTTACGAGACACGATTTACAATGGGCCAGCTTAGCATACAGTACGTGCGCCGCTCCAAAACAGTCACGTCGTACCTTTGCTAACATGAAACAGCATGTTCGACGTAGGCGGCCAACGGAGCGAGCGCAAGAAATGGATACACTGTTTCGAAAATGTCACATCAATCATCTTCTGCGTAGCCTTGAGCGAATACGATCAAGTCCTGCTAGAAGAAAGTTCACAAGTATACACCCACACCCACTAAATAGTTTATTGCTGACTCCAAACAGAACCGAATGATGGAGAGCTTAGTGCTTTTCGACTCGGTTGTAAATAGCCGGTGGTTCATGAGAACGAGTATTATCCTGTTCCTAAACAAGGTCGATCTGTTCAAGGCCAAGCTGGCACGATCGCCCCTCGGCAACTACTTTCCAGATTACTCCGGTGGCAACGATGTAAATCGCGCCGCCAAGTACTTGCTGTGGAGATTCAATCAGGTCAACCGCGCCCACCTGAACCTGTATCCTCAGTAAGCAAAATTCCTCTTGGCGCCTAGTCTGCCAACTGCTAACCCTGTCAGCCTCACCCAAGCGACCGACACGTCAAACATCCGACTTGTATTCGCCGCCGTCAAGGAAACCATCCTCCAGAACGCGCTAAAAGATTCTGGCATACTATGATCCCCTTTACCACATTGGACACATTTCCTCCACCACCAGGCATACGGCCGATGAGTGCGTTACTGTGCTTCGACTTGCAAATCCGCATTCCGTTTCCTCTACCTATTTTTACATAATACACGAGCCCTTTACGATCATTACCCCGACCGTGCGACTCATGATGCACACTCTTGGTCACGAATTGGGATTTGGGAGATATCATTGCCTCTAGCTATTCACATAGAGAGCGCAGCATTGGTGTTTTTGGCGTTTAAAGATTCCCTGGGTTTTTTCCTTTTCTTTGCTGTGGTCAGTCATCACAGCAATAACCCCGGGAGTCGGTTTTTGGTGCGTTTGGGACTTGAAGTTTTCTGCCTGCTGCCGCACCCGAAGCCCCCGAAATTTCTGGTTTTGCTCTCTTCTGTTTTGTTTTTCTCTCTCATGGGCGGAAGAAAAAGTTGGATTGGTTCCCGCCTCACTCCCCCTCCTACTACTACCACTACAACCACAATCGGGGTGTCGCCCGTATTAGTTCAGGGGGGACTCTGTAAAGCTATAGTCTCTCTTTTACGATATGTCGTGTCTTCCAATTCTTGCTCCCTTTTCCCCCGCCTACGTCATTGTTCATTCGGAGTGTGCGTGCGGGAAGGAGCTGATATTTGTTATACTACTACTGCTACCTACTTGGTACTTCTGGTTCCTGCAATGGGCTACTTGTCATATCTGTGCTCTCAGGACTTAGCTCTCGACCAATGAACAGAACACATTTTGCCACGGTCTTTTTTCTTTCATTTCCTTCTCGCCAAATATCTTCATATCCGAAGCGTTTGCGCAGAATCTACTGTATGCACATGACCGACGCAAACGAACAACACTACACATATATCTTTTAATACCAGAAAAATTACATTACTTTGAATTGGTATGCGGGGCTGGATGATGCCACAAACCTTTGTATTTATGAGACTTGTTGGGATGGAAGAGTAGAAAGTTGTATACAACACAAATTTAGGCATGTAGTGTTGTTGACCACCTCCCTCTCTCTCTCTCTCCATGGAGAAATTCACACGTGATACTGATTTTGGGGCTTGTAAGAGTAACCGGGATCGAGTCGGGCTGGTGAAATAGTGAATAGATGGATGAATTCTGTATATCAAATCTTTGTGTTGTGCTTTGCAGCTATTTGCTAGAGAGATGCTACTGTTGAAACTTGTAGTTTTGCGCAAGAAAAAAATACCCATTATTTATCCAAGCTTTTAATCGTTGGGGGTTGATTGGTGATGGAAGAGAAGAGAAGAGAAGACGGGCATTTTGTTCCAGGGCTGTTTTAGACTAGATGAAATTAGCAGTTTGAACAGGCAAATGAATAGGAAATAGAGGATATTAGAGGTCTCATTAGGTTGGGTACAAAGTATATTTACCAACCTTGTTCCCCTCTCTCATCTTCCCCTCAGGTATGTATATATCTGAGTTGGGCAAGGGAGATTAGAAAGGGGCAGCGCTCCGGAAGAAGAAGAAGAGGAAGAGGAGAGGATAGGTAATATCTATCTACATGTCTAAAGTACGCGCGAGGATCCTAGTTATGTAGCTAGTAGAACAGCCAAGTCCACAGGATAGAAGGTGGGAGCCAAGGTAGACTATCTAGTCATCTGTTAGCTTCCCCCCCCCCCCTCTCCCCTCAGCGACTGCTGTAAACGTAACCATCTCTTTCGCCCACCTCCCCATCTCTCCAAGTCCTACCAAGAGAAGCAATAGTACCCCACTACCTTTTGGAACCTTACTAGAAGAAGAAGAGACGAAAAAAACACTATCCTTTAAGCTGGTAAAGTATAAATGAACCTACTTATTAACTAACCAGTCTTTGTCATGTTATCATGCTTTTCCCATTTCCTTGTATCCGTGCGTGTCGTACCTTCCTTACCTAACGTCCACGTTCTAGAACCCCCCCCCCCCCCCCCCCCCCCCCCGCCCCCGGCTTGCACAAATCAGCAAAACGCACATAAAACACAACCCAACACACGGGCGCACACGCACCCCCATCCGCCCCACCCCACACGTCGCATAAGTCTAAATCTTTTGCCAATTGTAAAACAAGGTTCGCGCCAAGCGCCAAGACATGGTGCGCGGAGGGGGGGGGGGAGGGATCTTCGCGGGAGGAAAGGTCACATGGGGGGTTTGATGTATCATTGCACCGTACCGTATGTAACCTTGGAAGAGAGAACGAGAGAGAGAGAGTGTGTGTGTGTGAGAAGGACAGTAAGGGGGGGGCGGGGGCGGGGCGAAGTAATGAAATAGCCGTGTACTGGTGAACCAACGGAAAACAACACGACAAGACAAGACAAGACAAGACATGATGTAATAGGGTGTCAGACACAACTCAACGAGAGAGAGAGAGAGAGAGAGGAGAAAGGGTGTCAACCACTCTATCCACCCGCCC
>JAXRVH010000074.1:49729-96759 GCA_034640345.1 Drechslera avenae | reverse complement strand
GGGGGAAACGCCTAGCCAAAACACTTTATACTGTCG
Organism: Drechslera avenae; assembly: GCA_034640345.1. NCBI lineage: Eukaryota > Fungi > Ascomycota > Dothideomycetes > Pleosporales > Pleosporaceae > Drechslera > Drechslera avenae. The sequence goes on along the minus strand of JAXRVH010000074.1, from coordinate 96,723 downwards.
AGGGTTGCAAAGAGCAAAGGGACTCATTGAGTATTTTGAGTAAAGCGATTGAGAAGAATGAAAGGATTTACCGTAAATTACCAAACTCCTCGACCCCGTCATATTACCAGTGTTTTTCCATTCCGACCACGTAGGTGTACAGAAGTGCAACTTTTTTCTTCTTCTCTTTTTGAAGCAACAACAACTACTACTCAAACACATCGCTGACATACCTGTCCTCCTTGACCTTGTCCAGCCACTTGGCAGCATCCTCTTCAGTCTTGCCCGGAAAAGTATCCATGAAAATCTTCATACAGACGTCTGCAGTGCTCTTTGCCAATTTACTTGCACTTCCGCAGATGAAGATCTTGGCGCCTCTCTCGCCAAACAACTCAGCCAGCTCCTTGCGTTCCTCCCACATGCGATCAGGCACGCGCTGGGCCTTTTGTCCCTCGGGCGCGACTTTGGAGAAGCATCCGCGCACACTGACGACACCGTCTGCCTCCCACTGTGCCAGTTCGTCGGCGTAGATGAAGTCCTTTTCGTAGTGGCGGCAGCCAAAGTACAGAATGGCCGGGCCGACGCTCGCGTTGCGGGCTTTCTTAATCACTGCTCGCTCTTGGATGAAGCCGCGCATGGGGGCTAGGCCGGAGCCGGCGCATATCATAATGATGGGTACGGTGGCGTCGGTTGGGAGGTGGAAGTTTGCGTTTGTTGGGCGTGTGAAGCAACGGACCTTTTCGCCGGGCTCTTGTTTGGCAAGGTAGGTGGATGCGGCACCGCGGAACTGACGGCCTCCTCCACTCCATGCGGCCTCATCGTGTACATCATACGTCAACGAGGCTGTTAGCCGCTGGGCATTTGTGCCATCCGAGTTTGTTATGAATTCAATATTCGCGATCGGGGAAGACGAGATGCTGTATTGACGGGGTGACAGAGGCTTCAGCGAATCGAGATAGGTGGCGAAGGGGAGCTGGCAGTCTGGATAGTCTTCGAGCATGTCCAGGATGCTGTATCGCTTTGAGATGACATCCTTCTTGTACACTTGATCGGTTGCTAGCTCCAACAACTTGCCTCGCTTGTCTTCGGGTGTTGCTTCTGCAAGCTTCAGGAGTTGCTTCTGCGAGATGGGTGTGCTCAACTCCACACGCGTCATGAGGAGGTCGAAGATGGAGATAGGTGACTCGGTAGCGATAAAGCTCTTGTTGGTTCCAGTGATAAGAATGTTATCGTCAGGCGCAAGATCGAAACGCTTCATGATACGTCTCACGGTCGTAATGCTGTTTAGCGGTAAGATGACCATGTAGTCGCCCGATCGATACGATGTTCCAACGGGGAGTTCAATCTCCATGTGCTTCTTTGCAAGGCCGACTTCACCGCCGCCCAAGTCCCTGTTGACCTTGACTTCACCATAGCCAATCTCGCTGCCTCCAAGGTACGTCGCAAACTTTGGCGGCGTTATCTCAGCCTGCAGTTGTCCACCGAGAACTTCGACCGTCGTACCGCTCGACTTGCGGAGATCGTTCCACATCTGTTCGGACCACTTCTCCCACGGACCCATAATGTCTTCTTTCACGTTAACGAGGCCCGTCTCAGTGAACCTCTTTGCCCCCATCTTTTCAAACAATGCGTCTGTCAGCTTCGGGACCCGATGGTAACTATGAGTCCAGTCGCTATTGCCTACTCCAAAGACGGCGTACTGGACCCCTTCAAGTTGCTTGGACTCCGCATTGCCCTCCAACCATGCAGTAAATTTCTTGGCGTTATCGGCTGGCTTGCCCTCGTAAGAAGGCTCAATGATGACTATGGGTTGGTCCTTGGGGATATGCTCAGTGGCAGAGTCTAAGCTGGCTATGTTTGCCTTGAAGCCAAAGCGAGGTGCGTTCGTCTCCAAGTCTTCGGCGTAAGATTTGCATGTACCTGCATTTGACCCGTAGAGTACAGTGATTGGCTTTGCATCTCTGGCAGGGGCCTTCACCTCAGTACTAGAGCCGGGTTTCTCGGTGCCTGCTTTGTGAGAAGCGGTATCGTGTCCCACCCCGCCAAGGCTTGCCATGGTCCGACCAGGCCGTCTACGGACCTTGATCTTCAGGTCTTTGGGTTTTTGCGTAATGGTAACCGAAACCTCTGAAAGATGATGAGTATCACTGCAACTCAAGGGTATGTGTGTACTCACGAAGCTGATAACCGGGATCTGCCAACTCGACCTGGAACTTTTGGAGGATGAGAGCGACAACCATGATCATCTCTTGCTCAGCAAAGGTCCGGCCAATGCAGGCTCGCACCCCGTCTCCGAACGCCTTCCATGCATTCGGAGGCAGGTTCTCCCAGCCACCGTTTAGGAATCTGTCGGGTCGGAACACTTCAGCATCTTCGCCCCAAACCTTCGGGTCGTGGTGCAATCCACGTAGATTCATGAGAACATGGTCCTCAGGCTGTACCTGGTATTTGCCCTTTTTTGGGGTTAGTCAAGTGAATTCATCAGAGAAGAATGAACTTACAGCGATTTTCGTTGGCTTCAAAGAATGCTTTCCAGTAATGGCAATAGGGCCAAGGAACCTCAATGCCTCATATATGGCAAATTTGATATAGACAAGCTGCGAAATATGCTTTGCCTCCATGGGACCGTCCCCAAGAACCTGGTCGACTTCTGCCTGGGCTTTAAGATACGTCTCTGGGTTTCTGAGCAAGTGGTAGAATAGGAAACCCAAGGTTCCGCTTGTAGTCTCGTGGCCAGCGACCAGAAATGTCACCATGTTGTATCGCACGAGCTCATTTGACATTTTCTCACCAGTCTCCTTGTCGACTCCTTGCAACATGGGATTGAGAAGATCCTTGGCGTCTGGTTGCGGGTGTGCAATGCGATCCGCAATGATACGGTCGCATAGATCATGCATCTTCTTGACATTCTCTTGGCGATTAGCTTCGGCGAAGACGCGCAGTTTGTTCTCGATGGCTGTACGGGCGCTTCGCTTTCCAGATTCCACCAAAACATCAACCATCTGGTCAATGAACGGATTCGCATGATCAGAGTAGAAGTTGTTGAATCGATATCCAAACGCGCATAAGCCGATCATATCAAACGTCAATCTAGGCAACATCAGCAACATAACGGTTAGATGCACATGCCCAGCATAGCCTACCGTGTGAAGTCGTCGCTACACAGTATCTCGTGCTCTGGGCCAAACCGATCCCATCGGAGCAGCATTTGTGTCGAGACGTCCATCATGTCGTCGAACATCTTTCTGATGCCCATTGGGCCAAACACTGGCATGAGCAACCGATGCGCCACGCCCCAAGCCTAGTGATTTGTTCAATACGGCATATTCACAATATGCAACCTTGTCGTACCTTTTCTCCAGGGTAGGCTGTGAATAGACCATTGCCAGTAAGGGCGCGGACTTCCTCGAGCGTAGCGTTGATAGGCTTCTCAAATCTTTCTGCATCGCAGACATCGTTGATTGTGTCGTATGAGGATACGACAACGACCTTGCCTTTACGACCTGGTAGATCGAGTTGGTAGATCTCGCCATAAATATCTGCAAGCCGTTGGAAGGAGCTCGACGCATTGGTGGGGTCGATTTCCGAGAGGTTGCCGATAAACAGTTGGGGTGGAGGCTGAGGGATCGGAACTGATTCTGTCTCTTGAGAAGCCATTGTTGAAGCTATAGGCAAAGGTGACAAAGTGTAACGCAATGATTTGCTTAGATATTAGTGCAGAAGGAACGCGGTGGGCAAGCTGAGTGTTGACACCTCGCACATGAAGGGACGAGGCAGCGTTCTTGTACGCAGGGAGCAGCTATCCCAGGACTTCTTAGCCTACAGTTGTGGGCCGTTCATGATTTCCCATAATCGAGCCTTGCCATATACTTCTGCCTGCTTGCTTACTCGGCAGGGGTACAAAAGGCCTCGAAGGATGCAGATGTAACCAATAGGATGCGTACTAAAGCCAGGCTGCCCTAAACCAGCTGTCGCGCGTTCAGCTGCGCGCGGCTGTGTCAGCCCCACGACAGGCTGCTGACTGTAGAGCCTGGAAAGGCGAACGAGTACCAAGATCTGTTTCGTACGAGGAGCGCCTAAGAGATCGCCTGGTGACGCGTTAGTCACCATGCGCGATGGCTTTCGCCTGCGTACTAGTAGTCCGTTCACCATGCGGCCCGAAGCGTGCGTGGACGATTCAAGCGTACTATCTGCATCCTCCTCAAACATGCGCTGTCGACATGATCCGTCTCCGAATTGCTGACTCAACCGCTTTGAATATGTATGGCCCAACACACTCGTCTCGTACAATGGTCTCGAGCTTGGTAAGTAGAGTAGCAGATGAAAGCGCTCGATAGGGATGCTAGTTGCGGGGTAGCAATTTGAGCAGAACGTCATGTCGCGTCTGCAAAATGCGCGCAAACACGCCAATGCAGATGCACGTAGTAGTAGTAGTAGTAGTAGTAGTAGTAGTAGTAGTAGTAGTAGTAGTAGTAGTACTGCTGTCTACGGATGGTAATATGAGTCGCAGCTCGGACGACACGTTCGGCCGAGCCATGTTGTCCCTCCGACCACCCTCCAAATGACCTCGCTCGTGAAGGTACCGAGTGCTAACCACCGGCCATCCGGGGCTTGGTGAAACAGTTGGTGCTTGTTCAGAATGGCAGCCATTCGTATTCTAGTCACTCAATTCTGATCAGCATAGACATCGCAATCTGCGGCGTCTCCACACGATAAACGCAAGCCGCCTCTTGCACCGTCAAGCCAGCCGGCGGACAGACGATAGCTGCGCAGTGAGCTACGCGACAAGAGATGCATACGCCTGAATTTTTCTCAGTGCTTTTCGTGCATGCCTACCAGTATGCACCTTTTCAGACCAGATCGAAGTGATAAGTCAGACCTGCCAACTAGCACTCGGTCCTGGCATAACATCACTCCAAAGCTTTTCATGGCGTACCCGCCTCATTTGGGGGGGGGGGTCTTCCATTCTTACACACTCATAACGAAATAAGGCCGGACGATGAACGATTTCGTTCCATCTATGTATTCGGTTTCGAGACCTGGCCAGATTTGTACTCCGCTGCCAGCACCAAGCGCAAACTACCCCCGAACTATCTTTTACCGCAAGAAGCTCTTCCACATCACCCATCTCTGCCAGCTACGGGATCTGCGGAGTACTATCAATGTGAGGCTTTTATTACCTCATCGTCTCTCTGGGGCTCAAAGGTGTCTTCTTGCAAACACGAGTTGCTGTCATTCGAACGGCCGGTACAGATTGGCGTAACAACAAAAAACCCGATACCGCTGTCAGTTTCGGACATTGCTCAAGACAATATCAACTGTAGTTCGTGGTTCGTTAGTGACGACGACGACTACCTCGCTATCCTCATCCTAGCATGGGCCTACATTCTCTCAGCTCGCTGGGCCGAACTCATGCCTACAACCTGCCCCGTCGAGTATACCCATGCTTTTGAGGCACAATGTGACACCTTGAATGAGACAAAATCGGGCTATAGTGATTCCAATACTGTCTATATAGACATCGACTACGCAGACCAAGATGAGGCACGATGGTGGTCCGCTATTTTTATCGTCGGGCCAAGGCTGGCGGGCAACAATGCGTGTAGCAAAAGCTACCTTTCTATCGCCTTGGTCGACAGATTTTCAATCAAATCTCCAGTTCCTTTTATCGCTTCCTTTACAACCGAGTGTTTTGCCCTCCAATCCAACATCACTAACAGCTTGTGAGTATCTTACTAGATTCTGCACTCACCACAACATCACCGATCAGAGCTATGCGGCATTGACAGATGCTCTCTTGCTCCCATTTCTGAACAATGGCCGAATATTGCATCTGCCATCTCCAAGAATCAGCAAATCAAAGCTATCGCGAAGCCTTAGAGAGGAGAATCCACAGTTCAGCTAGGCACGTCCAATGCTTTGTCCAGACAGACATCTAATGTTGAGTTGTAACATTCGAGAAATCTGCCCTACACTACTAAGTGTATTCTATGAGGCAGATATCAAGTGTAATATAGTCACGCCGTAGCTTTGGGGCACTTTGTCCACCATTAACACCTTAGCTAAGAAGGACGTATGTGTATATACCAAAAGCCTAAAGTCGCGTACCTCTAGCTCTGTGCCACAATTCTCCGCTTGCAAGAGCAGCTTCTACAAGATATTAGACGTAGGCAGATTCCGTTTAGTCTAGAGAGTGCCGCCTAGACAGGGACGCTGCAATCTTTTCTACAGTAACCAGTCTCTAATACTCTTGTGGTGCAGGATAAAATAAGACGCGCGGACGAGTGTCAGTTGCTCTTCCTTCCTAAGTCTGATCGCCACATTCGACATCCAGTCTACCAATAGAAGCTATTTAGAGCAACACCTGTTAAAGATATTGATGTTGAAGCCAGGGTTCATTGCAACTGTGGAAGACCATCAACGTTAATACCAAAGTGTTCGATGGAACAATGTTGAGGCCAAGTGCTCGCTCGACTGGGCTAGTCCACAGCTTAAGAATCAGCCGGTAACACCACCCCTTGGAAGTGGAGAACGGGCGTCAGTCTCCTACGAAGCGCTTAATCGGGATCGCGAGGTAATTTTCGATAATGCAACGCGCAGTATTCTTGGATGGCTCCGCTCCGACGGATGGACACGCGATGAGAAAGAGATCTTGCAACATCCTTGGTTCGATATGGGCGACTCAGATAAAGAAGAGGAAGAAGTTGAACCCGCTTCTGATGACGGTTGGCAAGATCTATCGGTTATAAGATCGTGGCTTGAGGATTATCAAACCTCTATACAGTGACTTGGGCATCGTTTGAGTCCCCGATGTAGTAATGAATGCTTTTCAGGAACGTGCACCAATTCATTCAAAGTATGTTGAAACGTTGGGATTGAAGAAAAAACACTGTTCACTTCTAACTTGAATTCATAGCCACTTCAGGCTTAGGTCTTCAACGCTCAAGTTGTTGGCCTTGAATGCTTCCAGCTAAGGCGACATTTCGTCTGATTCTGCCAATCTCGGGTCACCCTTGGGCAGCCTCTACTGCTTTGACCGCTCAATTATTGTTGCGGTCATAGCTCTCTATCTCTTCCGAGCCTTCATACGAACAAGTAATCCTGACTGCTTTGAGAACCAGTACGTATGAATCTTCCATTCTGGCTCTTCTGAAGCCCACTCTAGATCGAAGTGCCGCATCATCTGAGGTACCAGCTTGCCCATCTCCATAATGGATATGTTTTTCCCAATGCAGCTTCTCGATCCTGCACCAAACTGTTGCATCACCGTGTCAGCTTTTCAACGTGAATGAATCATTCCGCACAACTGCAAATAGAACTTGGGGGGTGGGCTCATAGGCAGGATTACTCACAGTCAAGAGATAACGTTCCATGTTTTTAATCTTTTCCTCGTCCTTGATTAACCAGCGCTCTGGGCGGAACGTGTCCGCATCCTCGCCGAAAATATCGGTATTGCGATGGATGACAGTCGCATTGATGCCTACAATGGTGCCGGCAGGTATGTGTTTATCGCATAGTTGTACTCCGCCGGTAGGCACAACCCTTTCCAGAGGGAAGGCAACGCCTGGGTGCATACGCATGGCTTCTTTCATAACAGCTTGGCTAGTGACGCGCTTTGGTTAAAAGTTGCCCGCATCGCGTTTTTCAGTCGTCCACTTACAGGTACACGAGTTGCATACTCTCGGAAAATGTTACAATGGGCGATAGGTTGTCCTCAGCTGCGTCAATTTCTTTCTGTAGTTTCTCATATACGTCCTTGTTCTTCATTAAGTAGTAAAATATAGCCCGTAGGGAAATTGCTGTCGTGTCGCTTCCAGCAAGGCTACACCGAAGACATTAGCCTATAAGCGATTTGGTTGTTTCATATGGCATACTCACAGATTGTTCATCAAATGATTTACCATATCTCGATGGCTCATTCCACCCACAGTTTTCTTTTTTTGTTCCTGTAAGTAGGACACGAAATCTGATCTGTTAGATGTATCGGAAGTTTCGGCGTTGGACTCTTCGATACTATCCTCGACCATCTCATCTGCCAGTTAGTCTTGGATCTTATCGTGAAAAACCTTGTAACCGTGCAACGATTTGGTATACTGACCTTTGTAACTATTGGTATCGGGGATTTACCTCCGCCTATCAATGCCTCTAGCATGCTTCTGACGGTAGGGTTGCCGAATAGGAACTTGTGCAGCCATGGTACCTGGCCAACAAGGGCTGGGTACAAGAGCCCGGAATCAATACCAGCAATAACATTGTGCACATCTTTCCGTTCCTCCATGAAACCGTAGCGCCGACTGAATGACATGGCACCGACCACGTCGAATGCGTACCATTGTAACCAAGCACCCAGATCCACGACCTCTCCCTGGAGATCTTTCATAGCATCGATGAAAATCGTGCTGCACGGGTCAACCAAGTATTCGAGACCTCGCATAGCAGTCATAGAATATTTCTGCGCAACAGAGCGCTTTAGACGTTGATGTTCCTCGGGGCTCGTGGTCGCAAACAGACTATGCATGGCTTCGTTTTTGTACCCCATTGTCCATACTGAGTAAAATGGAGACTGCATAGAGACGTTGTCAGCATTCACATTCCCCTTCAAACTTACTCTAATAGACCACGAGCTTCCTCACCTTTATGAACTTGCTGCTGATGCTATAGATGGTCGCAATGGCGCTAGGGTCCGAGATATCAACTACGTTCGGTGCGGTTCGAACAATCGCACCGTATTTTTTATGGAGGGTTCGATAAGACTCATGGCCGTTTCCGTCGAACACAAAATAGAGACGCCACAACCCGCTGAACTTGGCGAGCCATGGACCGGGTACCTGGCGCAGACCTGGCTGGTACGCTTTAAAGGTGGCCTTCAGGAACCAATAGATAATTGGGATGAGGGGAATAGCGACAAGAGATAGGAGAATGCTTTGAACCATATTGTGCAGGGTCTTAACACAAGATGAGCAGGCTCAGAGACCAAGGTAAAAGAAAAGAGTGTTTGCACACTTGAGGAAGAGCAAGTTGTTTGCTGCGGGGAGTACGATCTACATAAAACAAGGGACGGGAGAACCAGAATGTTATAGGCCTCTTGGAAACGCGTCATGTCGAGGTGGACAGATTCACTGATCGGCCGGCATGTAACTATATCGGTACTAGTGCCGGAGGAACCTGGTGCAGACATTCCGGAGGTCAATCCGAGCTGACATCGAATATGCTTGGCGCTTTGTAGAGACGGGACTGTGTCTTACATATTGATTGACAGTTATTGAAGCCTTCCCACTTGAGCTCTATCATATTTTCCAGTTTTCTCACTTGCATGACAGCAACCAGACTCCCAGCTATCCACAATCATTCTTCCAAAGTCCAACTTGAACTTATTGCTCGTGTATACTTTGAGCACTCAGACCTAGAAAGGTTTAGGACACTCGACACCGATTTGGGCCTGTCGAAGCGTATCGCGATGAGAACCACATCCTTTGCTGTGGCGTACTGCTGTGTCGCTCGTCGTTCGAAGAAATCTTCCTCTTTTTGCGGCACAGCCTGGCTTGCTTAGACGCAGAGACACAGGGTGAGTTCGACAAGGCCGCCGCATTGGATGGTGCAGTTGTATCCGACCTTTTCCCTTTCCCAGGCGGCGGAAAAAAGGTCACTTTGAAATCTCCGTCCGGATCTCTCATGAGTATCATCGTCGGACAAGAAAAGAGAGCTCAGGCTACGGAGCCTCTGTCTGCCGAAGTCGAGATCTTTGGGCCAATGAATGGTAGTCTGAACAAGCGGAGATTTGGTGAGTGCAATATGGGCATGGCGAGATAGCTTCCGAGTCTAGGTCTACCAAATACATTAGGAGAGTTCCAAAGGTTCCATCCTGGGCCAGCAATGATTCACAAGTTGGGTCAGTTTGGGTGCATCGTGGATGGAGGGGCGGAGGAAATGAATTGGTATACTAGTAAATTCAATCTCGCTGCTTCGGATGCATAGTACGCTCCTGATGACAAAGTTCTTGACGTAATTTTATTCATGCATCCTGACCTTGGTAAATGATTTTCCGACCTCATTCGATGTTCCTTGGATGAAAATAAATACTATCATACTGTAAAATGTAAAACTGCAGTCAAACGAGCCATGTGGGAGGATGCTTACCTGTGATTACTCACACAAAAAATCGTTCCCCGCTTCTCGGTCCACGTATCCCATTACTTGGTTCAGGTCATTGTTCATTCTGTTTTTCCATGCCTAATGGAACTGGGCAGCGCCGGTGTCACGATCGTAAGCCGGAGCAACCCCATGTTGCTCCGGCAGCCCATGTAATCCAAAATCCTGGTGCCAACCCTCGTTCGGACGAATCTGTTTGTTTTGCGCCGGCTCACTACTCGCGCTCGCAAGTTCCTTACATGAGTAGTGCCGAGAGGTCAGCTGGCCTCTGTTCGCCATTGATATCTTATTAGAATCGATTCCCCTTTACAAAGTCTCAACGTGTAAGAACAACGCTATCGAACTGTCTTCATACAAGTATTTCCAGCGTTTTTTGGCGAACGACTCCAAAATTTACTTTGCCGCATTGGACGATGTACAAGATGCCGTTCATATTGACAGACAGAGAATAAAAGCCTTCCCAACGTTTGAGGGCCTCCAGAGTGGGAAGGGCAGTACGTCAGTCACTGTATAGAAGGTATGTTCATGATACACAGAATACCATTGGCCAGGTGTGCAAACCCATATGTATCTCTGACTTGATTTGTCTAGCTACTTGCTCCTGTACCGTTTGATGGGGGACATCATTTGCAAAGGTAGAAACTACAAGCAGCATGCTGAAGCGGCCAATGTACGGTCGCGACGCTGAGTATAACATACCGTGGGAAAATATCGCTAACATGGCGCGTTTCGCTCTCGTGGTAGCTCACCGTGCCAAAGGACCCTGTAATATGGTACATACAAACCAAGAAGAGCGTTGGGAGGCCCTGGCGATGTTTCCATCACAGCAGTCGCCGCATCGAATTTTCTCGATTTTGAGGTATGAGCCAGCTGTCGCTTAGGCACAAACAGAATCTCACATGTGGCAGGGAGAGCTTACACTCATCACCTCAGAAGATGCTCCAAACTACATCCTCGGACACACTATTGGCAATGGCCTGACGGCCCGCATGTTCCAAGATCCGAAGCGTGCCGGAGGACAGCTCACCCATTACAAAGCGTTCAACGGATTCGCTCGTCTCGGACCGATTACGAGTGCGGAGGCATTCGGTAATACGAAAGATGCAAGGATCTTGCTGAGGTAAATATCCGGGTGTTCCAGGATAGCGCATGTGACCTCATTCACGGGCCCGCAGAGCTTATCAGTTTCCTTTCCCAAGGTAAGCTTATGCCAAACGCCACTCCGATCCAGGCTAATCTATCGGATCGTAGGAACGGCGCTTCTGGCAGGATCCGTTATAATGGCAGGCTCACCTTTGGGCGTTTGGTAGTTCCAGTCTCCAAAATACCAGCTGCACAACTCAGAAGTTGTTGAAATTGAGATTCCAAAGATTGGCATCTTACGCAATATTGTGGTATTCGATTAAGCGGGTTGGGCCGTGTCGTGCACGGCACTTTGATTCGGCACTATCCCCGCACTGACTACGTTGCTAGGGTCGGTGGTCCACGGATGTAGATGCGACATGGACATCTGCTTAGCATCATTGCCCTCCATACAACCTTCGTGACAAATCTGATTACTGAGCCTACCCCTAGAGCTACTCCCAACTGTCTTTGCAAGTGTTTCGCTACATGGCTGTGCGCGAACATCAACCATCGAGCTCGATGGATCTGAGCGGCGGTCCTTCACAGAAAGTGAGATACTGTGTATGCGACTTTTGCAGAACGTGTGTAGATGGTCCAGCAGTCTCGAAAATGCAAAGCTAATAGGGTTCATTGACACAGCAAAAAAATTAAATGTTTGTCAGAGATACCCCGGCAACGTGTGTTCATGAGGAGAGAACAGAATGCTGACCAATCATCTCCTTGCTAAGGCGATATGGTTCAACCCGTTTGTGGCAATTGTCGACTTCGCTGCGTCAACTGCACATACAGCAAGCGAAGAAGAAAGCCGGGTATGTCCGACTCCAGTTGAAACCTTCCAAGAGGTCGTGATTTGACTGATAATTGATGCAGGCCCGCCAAAGCGACGCCGCGTTGCCGAAGTAGTCACACCAGACCTTGCAGTTTGGTCTGGCACTGTTCAAGAACATGGCCCTCTCAGCCCATCGGCTTTTATGCTCGAACCTTGGACCATGGATCCTGGACAACTTGGAATCCCCGATTTTATGCCGTTTGACAGTAGCTTTAACATCACTTCGGAGATGGATATTGGAACAGAGAAGTATTTGTTAGTCTTAACTTGATTCGTAAGATGCCAATCGAAACCAGCTAATATCTCCTTGCCGTTATTTCAGATTCAATCTTTATCTCTGCCATTTACAGCCTATATATCCCTTATTTCGCCGACGGCAATTTGGTCATGCAGCGGGTATGTCACTTCGGTTGAAGATGGCCATATTTGCTATGGCTTCTCGCTTTGCAAGTCGAGACAGTCGTAATAACTCAATCATGTCCCCTGCAAAATTCGCTGAACGTGCAAGGGCTATCCCTTGTACAGATCCAAACTCCCTCTGCATCGATGACATAAAAGCATCTCTTCTTCTTTGTATACACGAAATGACGGAAACAGGCCACTGGGAGGCAGTCGCAGAAGTCAGCAAACTCGCAAGAATGGCCGAAATCTACCATGGTTCGTTTATAGACGCTCCACCTGTCACTGCAGAGCGTAGAAGCGATATAGAAGAATGGAAAAGTGTCTGGTGGACCATCTATTCACTAGATAGTTTTTGTAGCGCCATGACGTAAGTTCTTGTGGCCCTGTCATAGCGATATTATACTCACAGTATGCAGGGTATCATCACACGCCACCCCTGCCTACATGCAAGAATACATGGAGCTACCGACTGAATCTCTCGATAATTTGTGTGATTCTCTCCCCGACGATATATCCCAAGAACAAGAGACCACCAACGTCCATGTGCTTTCACCAGTCGCCAAGCACTGGGAGGCTATGCGGGCAATCTATCACTTATCAAGTTGTCGCAGCCGTAACTTGCAACTCGGGGTTACTTCTATCATGAGATCTGTTACCGAAGCACGGGTCATAGCCAGATTACAACACGGTCCGGCCCTTCGCTCACGGTTGCACTCTCTGGAAAGCGATTGTTCAGCTGTGATGTTCGCTCTTCCCTCATGGATATTCAACCCCGCACAACATACTACCACTGGTGAAACAATGGAAGAGCATCGGAGTCGTCTCGGTACACTATTCGTCTTCTTCAAGTGAGTTTCTACAATCCTTCATTATCCCAGGTTGGCACAAACATGTTTGCTAACAAGGGACTTTCGTTGCGTAGCGCTCGCCTACTTATCGAGATCACTGCGGCGCAATTGAGAATACGGGCAGCTTCTGAAGATGCCGTCGAAACGGAAAGAAAAAGCTCGTGGCAGGCCATACTTTCTCATGCTAATACGGTGATATCTGTTTTACAATACTGGAACCCAACCTATTGCGAGGCTGCTGATCCCATGTTGAGTTATATCCCTTTGCTTGCTGCCTGTGTCATCACGTTAGACAGTAAACTCCCATCCAATGTGACCACATTGAGATCATCGGAGCATGTAGATCTAGTCATGCTCTTCCTCTCCCGAATCGGTCAATATTGGCCTATAGGTACGTCATACAACAAGTGCAGCTTAGCTCCAGGGCTCTACACGGCAATAAACGGATTCACTAACTTTGTATGGATAGGCCTATGCCTCAAGGGTTTGTTTGTGTGCACTGCTTTGAAGTTAACCGACTGATTTGGCACAGATGCACTCTCGTCGTTGGAAGCCACTGAGCCGGAGCAGAGTCTACAAGATGTACTTCAACACATGTTTCAGATCACGAGCTTAAGACAGCGAAACTCGCAGTTATTCATTACTCTTGAATATGTTACGGCGGCACCTTCTGTCAGTACCCCCGAACTAGAAACGATGGCCTCGACTCCATGCTATGGCCGGGAAACACCGGTAGATGACTCAGCACTTATGGAAAGTATGGCAGACATTGATGATCCAAGCTGCTCATGGTTGGCCGATAATCTTATAAACATAGACCCAATTTAAACATAGAGCCATATGGATGGTCTCCATTCTAGCATAAACAATATATTGAGTGAGCTGTGTAATTATTCGTACATACAGTACCATCCTGTCCAGTAACATGATGGCTTGCATTCTCACTTCATCTGCAAGGCCAGGTCGTAGAACAGGAGCTCTTATGTAGTTTGGTCCGGTTGCTGGGGCTTTCACTCATCCTTTAACATTCCTACTGGCACTCACTTGTCCAATAGATGTCAAAACAGTTCGTTAGGTCAAAAGTCTATTTCTACCACATCTGAAATCCTTCGTCACTTAGTATACACTATAACGAATGAACGCACGTACCACTGTATCACATCACCGGTATCGCAGTCATGTCTCCGTCATGGTTTGTTTCTAGTCTAGTGCAAATCTTATCTTCTTGCAGCCGGGGACTCATAGCTCCGAATCATGATCACAGTGAAATTCACCACGACATTGCTAAGTCAACGGTGACGCCGACTATATACCTAATATAAAAACTAAGTGATTTTCTTTCAGAATCAAACCCTTTTACCTATTCTTGTCGGATAATTACGAAGATCCAAGATTTGGCTTGCAGCTCATCACTACCATGAGCTTACCCAATCCCGTCGACCGACAATGGCTTTCGAATACACTCACACCCTACCTCTGTTACGCCTTCAGTCATGTACTCCGTCGCACCGCCAACGTCAAGCCTTACATCCAGCGCGCTCTCGATATATGCGAGAGTAAACCAGTTCGTATTTCCTTGTGTTGATTCTTGCTGCGCATGTAGCGCTAACATAATCGCAGAATTGCTCCAGTCAAGACGATGATGTCCTCTTCGAGCATGTTTTGCAGACAATTGAGCGCCGCCAGCGAGGGCTTCCTGTGCAGAGTAGCATAATCACAGATAACGTGGAGGCTCTGGCGCAGTTTCTTATTCGGAGGGCGCAAGTCAAGGGGCAGTATGAGTTACCAGGCCGTGGTGCTCTGGGTGGTGGTGAAAAGCTCCAAGGTAAGAGAGTGAATTTTCAAGTCCTCTTGTTTCACGACTATTTAATCTATGGCTACTTGGATGGGAGCTAGGGCTCGAGTTTGACCCATATCGATTACCTCGCCCACGGTCTCAGTGTAATTACTAATACAAATACCAGCCGACAACCGGATCGACCCGAGACTCCGTCATGCGCTTCCTGGTCAATTTGCCTCTTCAGAGTTGTCGGGAACCTTGAGTGTAGCCGAAGATCAATTCTATCAGCAAAAGGATCAGAACTGCGGAGCCTTGCCTATCATATCTCCTCCGAGGGCACCACGACAGCTTCCGCCCTATTACGACAAACCTACGACCAATACTCTAGGCTCTCACGGAAATTCAAGTCATCAACAGAGGCGTGGTCCAGTTTCCGAGCCAGGTCCCCAACAAGGCTTTGGAGTATTAATACCTGGGGGGCGACGTACAGAAACAGTGTACAATCAGATCGTAAACGGCCAGCCTAGAGGAAATATGATTGCTCAGCGTAACGAGGAAGCATGGTCCGGGTACTTGGTCACTACACAAGAGCCAGCTCATTCAGGCACTTCAACTCCACTCCTCCAGGTAGCTTCTACTCCCATGACACACGTCCACGCCCCATATGCAGCCTCGCAGCGCCATACTCAGAACGACGAGCTCGTTTCTCAGCATCGTCAGCTTTTGCAAGCTATTTTCCCCAACCGTTTTTCAGATCAATATCAAGGTCAGGAGACCGCTCTAATGGCCACTGCAAATCTGCCGTACCAACATGAGTCTGCCATACCGAGCATTCCCAACTGGAGTACCCCTGCCGAGTTGGGTGAAGAAATGGCAGCATTTCGTAAACTCCCCCGCCAAGACAAAACTGCTAAACTGACAAATATTCTCACGGCAATACAAGCTAAGCATCCGGAAAAGATCATGCGCCCAACACGCGATCACGGGGCACCTGCAGGCGCGAGGCGTGTAACCAGACAAGAGGAGAAGAGGAGAGAAGATGTTACTAGGGCAATACCGTCGGCTCAGGCGCATCTACCGGAACCCCAGCAACAGGTAGGTCTTTCGGGGAGTCGGTCGGGTATGGCAGAGGTTGTGTATCATCCTGGATACTCGAATGTGAGGTACAAGTTTGAGGCGCCGAGCTTTGATAGCGTGAAGGATGTACTGGGTGCGCATGTGCAAGTAAAAGAAGAGGGAGACTAATTACCAAAGAACAGGTTGGAACGACGGTTATGCAACGGTAGCGGGGTCAGTCTAATAAGGGTACCAGGAACGTGGGAACCGGAGAGGACAACAGCAAATGCTTCGGTTGAAATCAAGTCTTGAGGGGGGTACTTTCTGCTAAGACAGCTGTCAAAAATCTGGCAGTAGGTTTCCGGTATCATGGCTTCGGAGAGCAGCACAATCATGGCTTAGTAATTGCTGCACATGGTCTCTCGAATGGTAGCTCAAAGAATGTATGTTAATACAGATTGAAAACTGAATTCCAAATCCTTTTGCGAATTATTTAAGTTGAAGAGAGAAATGGGTCATCGCTATACATCATTACTCACCTAGCATACGCCCTTAGAGGAGTTTCCGTAAGCATCTTCTGTGGATATGCCAACAAAAGTACAGCTGCTACAGGGATCAGTCCAGTAGTAGCGAGTACGTCATCCAAATCCAGCCCAGGCGCCGCATAGCTATTACATACACTCTTCACATTGATGCGAGCCAAGCTTCCCGGTCCTTCGTTCTGCAGCGCATCAACAATCAGCGCGTACGTCAGGGGATTAAACAAAACACCCGCATGCCCGTAGAAAGAACCACCTGCCTGGCCATTGCATACGACTTGAACTTCATTGTTCGAAACACCCACATTGCGGACATCGTGCATGAACGCAGAAGCACCAGTGCCCTGCTGCGGCTCGACGACTTCATCGTAAAAGCCAGAGTAGAAAGTAGTCGTCGGTACATATGCACTATCACCGCCGTTGCTCCTTAGTGACCTCACATAGTCCGATGTAGCTTCCTGCTGGATAACAGAAGGATCGCAAAGTCCGAGAGCTGTGTCGCTGTCGGGCGACAAGCAAAGCACATTCGCAAGCACTGTGCCCTTGAAATCTGGAGACACGGGAAGGAAATCCTTGACCACGTCTCGAGTTGAAGGCCAGTACTTCAGCACCCATTGCGTGTCAAGGCCACCTTGAGACCATGATATGACGGCTATGTTTTGTCTGTTTTGGCTGGAGATTGCGCTGATGTAGTTGATAGCGTACGCGACGTACTCGGCGTTTGTTTGCGCATCACCGAGCATGGCGCCGGGAATGTTGAGCCATACAGGGTCGGCATAACTTTTGCCCGTCAATAACTTGCGCAGATTGTAGGCGAAGTTGATGCCACCGTAAGAGCCGGTTCCTGGTACAAAGATCACCGGGCGTTTGGTGCCGTAGGTGAAGCCGGGTGGGATGAAGATGGCTTTGCGTAGTGCGGATTCGGAGAGCGTGTACGGTGCATCTGCAACATTTTTCTTTGGGTAGATACTCGTCGGTGGCGAGGGATTGTTGTTGTTAATGCTATTCTCTCCTACTGGCAGGCCTCCAAACAGAGCTGAGTTCAGTGTTGCATCGAGAATAAGACCGTCAGCTATTTGCGTTGCAACGGCAGCATAGAAGTCCTGTCGTGGTGATGGGCTCACCCAGATCCCAGCTCCTCTTTGTATTGCGTCCTCGATGCTGGTAGGCCGTGTTGTGGGTTGGAGTTGCTTGAGAATATTGAGAACTTTTGTTGGATCACCATCTGCGACAGCGCCATTGACGTCCCCGAGAAGGTTTCCAACGAGCGAGACTACACCGGGCAAAAGGCCGGGCAGCAGACCGCCGAGTAACTGACGCTCCTCAAGTGGTTTTGTGGTATCCTGGAGGGACGGTGCCGGAGTTGCAATCGGTCCTGGAGCTGGGGCTGGGGCGGCAAGAGATTGCGAGAGGATGCCCAAGACCGCCAGTGATACACCGTGAAGACGCATAACGACAACCACTTAACCAATTTTTTTTAAATATTTCAAATGCGGGACAAAGGATTGAAGAAGCCGTGCCGGACATCATCGGCACGGGCGTTCATTTCTTATACAACAACACAACATCTGGACATGAGTCGTGGGGACACGAGATCGTCATTTCCGCTCCGCCCTCCGGATCGGGGTCATAGGCTGGAACCTTCAGCTAGCATTATACGAGATAGTATCTCCCATCATGTCGGAGCCAGGTGAGTAGCTATAGATCTTGGCGATGGCCCCCCTTTCTAGTAATTCACGTGGTGTCACTTGCCTAGCAGAGGTGAAACTCGCCGTAGCCGCATCTTAGTGCATGGCGATCTTTATGGGCCAGCGCAGAATTGCCCACGCTTTCAATTTGGCCCCCTGCATGATGATGTTTCCCCTGGACAGATCATGGTATCTCTAACTACATTAGAGGTGAAAGGTATGGGTTCTGGTTAGCGTGCGCCACTTACAGGTACATAGTGCTTCTATGGCGGTTCGCATTCGTAATTTTAGTCTCCGATATCCCGTGCATCCCGTCATTTGCTTTTGCACGGCTAAACGTTCGGGGGTTTGATAAATATACCGCAAAGGGGCGTTAGTAGCCAAAAGAAAGGCATTGTGATGGTCGAAGGTAAGAACAATGTTGCAGTCGTGCTAAGAAGAGAAGCGTTCGTCCGAAAGCGGAGTAACATGTGGGGACACAATTGCCGAGATTTGCGCACGCCAATGCCAACGCGCTGTCCTCCGCGTGACTGCGAATCATCACCGTCATCTCGGCTTTGAAAACCGCACATCCAAGATATCGACGATGAATGCCAAAATGAATAGGAGCTAACTTCCAGTACAGAAATGGTGTCATGCAGTCTATCAAAAGACTCGATAGCTTCCGTGTGACTAGACCTACACGGCTCTGTAAGCGCTCTTGGCACGACGATCGATCCCTTGCAAACTGGGCATATCAGCCAGTACCATTTTCTTGTTCTTACGACTAGGACACGGGAAAAAGTCCCGCACAACTGTGGAGATCCCGAATATTGATCTGCACTGCAGCATGTTCGACACACTATACCAGACTTGGTGAAACACATGTTTACCCCCGGGGACGGCCGTTGTGATATCTCGAGGTCTCTCAGCGAGCTAGGTTCTCTGATAGCGAGGAGGCAAACTACGCTCTTCGTCTCCGTCTAGCCAAATTATGTAACACTTTGCGACTAACTAGTAGAGTGTGCACCTTACAGAGCCACTGTCCTTCCAATCCTTGACAACACGCACATCGTAATTGGAGGTGACCAAAACCTACTTGATCATGGCAAGCTCTCCATCCAGGCTCTCTCAACTTCCAGCCTCAGCTAGAGTAGGAAAATGTACTGATACAATGAAAACAGGGTGCTTATGCATACAATATGGCATCGTTTGTCATCCAACGAGTGACAAGCTGTATGCGAGTTAGAGTAAGGTATAATCACCATCAAGCAATCACTACTTCGATTATCCATAGGCGCAGTACAATTGAGAAGAGCAAGCTGGCTTGAAAAATTGTAGCATGTAAGGGCATCTCACATCTTTTCTCCACAACAACGTTTTCCTACAAGAATCATGGACGATATCTCCAGAAAGAATAGACAATCCTCCTAAAGCTGCCTTGATGCCACGCTTTCAATGATGCTGAAAGAGAAGACCAAGGGAGATTGAGAAGAAGGAAAGAGATACAGATTAGATATCAGAGTAATATTTCATGTCATTCCTCAACCACAACAGACACATATGCTTTCCATAGTGTGATCCACTCACAACTGTGAAAAGTTCCCTGTTGAATAGAAATTCCCAACACACTATCCATGATACACGACTTAGTGAAAATATATGGAGGAGTCCAACTACAACTTCCACCCGCCCGCGGGAGGCTGTCCAGGAACTGTCTGACCGCAGCAGCAGCCATTGTTGACGCACTGACAGGTTCCACTGAAACCCTGCGTATTGGGTTAATCACATGTGCAACCGCTGGGTCTCCCACCTTCCTGTTAAGTAACTGATAGACATGGGTCGACTTACATTGCAGGGACACTCAACGCAGGCGATGTGTACGGTATCGTCACCGTCACGACCGGCAATGGCCTTGAAGGAGCGGTTGAGGGAGATCTAGCAAATGTCTCAGCATTCATTTTGTGAGATGATTTGGAGGGTTTGGATAAGAGCTAAGAGCAGAGAATACAAACGTACAGCTCCTGGTGCCGCCAGCACAGTGACAGTATAGATTGCTGTGCTGATAAGGAGGATGAACTTCATTGTGAGTAGGTAGTATTGACTGTTGACTCAAAGTGATGAGCTTGGTTCACTACGTGAAACTAGTGGATTCGGGTCTTTTATCTGGCCCAATTGGATGGTATTTGAGAAGTAAGTAGCGAGCAATAATGGTACGTGGTGCTGTACACTATGGAGGTCAATGTTGTGATGCTTGATTTTCGTAGTGAAGAATTCATGGGACACCTCATACGGTTTTATACGTGTTTTAACCATCACGAGCATCCTCTGATGATGGCTGTGTTGAACCAATTGTAAGATCTAAATGTGTGCGTGTCTGCTGCTGTTGCCGTAATCCCACTATGACTGCATCAGCGGATTCTTTCGGCGCTCAGCCTGACACAGTCAAGTATTGACCGAGCATCCATTTCCCCTTTCCAACACTTATCGTCCAGTAAAAATATTTTGAAGTTTATCGTGGTTGTTGCTTAGGCTCTGCACAGGCTTGGATTATTCCATCTCACGAACTCCGCCGCACACCATGATCCATCGCTCCTCTGCGCCACTGTCTTACACTCGTTCTATTGGAACATATGATTCCCGAAGTGAGAGGCACAGCTAGATATGATATTGGCCGGGCATCAAATGAAGCTCACATGTCTAGGTACGGTAACCACCAACCCCGTACTGCGCCATATTTTTACATTCTGTAGACTACTGAACGACGCCTGACCGAGTACTGAGTTCGACTAAATGATTATATTATTCCCGGTCAAATTGCATGTAAAGCGTTGCCTACTGCTGCGCTGCGCCGCACTGGAGATGGTGGCCTTGGGGCCGAGATGTCAGCGCCATCATCGCCAATAACGAAAAAGAACGGGAACTAAGAGAATTCAAAGTAACACATTCCTTCCGTTTCGGAGAATCATTGGTAAGGCTCTCAATCCTAGTATTTCATGCTTCATGTTGTCTCGGAAATGGAAGATAGAGCCATAGGAAAGTGATTGGTAGTTTATTTAACATGCATAGATTTGTACTTCTTAGTTTCTCTCTCTACTGTCCGTACCTTATAAATACATTTCATTCCCTTTTTTCAAGTCACACCGACAATGTTATGTATGTGTCTTTTCTTCTCTTTCCCTTCCATCGGTGGGCGAACCGAAAGCTTGCATCCGGAGCAATACTACTAGGAGTTGTTCCTGCAGCAGCCGTTCTGGACGCAATATCAATCACCGTAGAAGCCTTACCGGTTGATGATTAGCTTCTTCCGCCTAGAAGTGATAAAGTATTCCTGGACTTACACTGCAATGACACTTGACGCACACCTCTTAGACACCAGCAGACGCAAAGTCGCCGGAGTTCTTGACGGTCCCAAAAGAGAGATCGAATAAAGCCTAAAGAGACTTCAGTTACCTATCCTCGTATACCAGACAAGTTGAGAAGCGGGGTAAGGGCATCAAACGTAGACTTAAAGCTCCTGGAGTGGCCACGACAGCGCTGACGAAGAAGAGGGCGGCAACGATGGGAGTATAATCCATGTATGCCCTTTTTTTCCTGTAGAAGTGTGTCAGAATATTAATAAAACTCAAACCGAAAGTAATTGACCAAGCAACCTATTGACTTGGTGACAATTAGGTTTGGGGCTCATATTCTCGAGTATTTGTGGTTGCACAAGATGGTGGCAAACTGCAAACGTTGAACCCGGCTACCTTGATAACCGAATCTTGAATGTCAAAAGCACGCTCTGGTCGCTCATTAGAGGTCTAGATTTTATCGTGGGCATAGTTGTATGGTGTGAAAAATCCACGACGAACGTATGTTACCTTTCGACGAGCCCTTGTATACGTCTCAAGGCATTATCAAGTTTCGCCATACCCCCTGTGCCGTGGAGTTCCTTAGCCTGCATTCACCCACAGTTTCCACTAAGGTATCAAATCTGTAGCCCGGTCAGGGTCTTGCTCTCGATTCCGATATGTCCGCCCAAATTCCTTCAGGCCTGCTCTCTTACACAGTGCCGTTACCCGTCTTTGATATTCGGTAAAATACCAGGCGTAGCCGCAAATTGATTGGTAGTATACCTGCATAAAACGCACCATGTGAGTGATTTATTCGCTGAACACTCACTGTTTCCCCATGGATTATTTACGTTATCCAATATAGGTTCTTTCCAGATGTAGTTGGAAAGGGACAAGTGTAAAACGACCGACGAGAACAGGCTTTTCTTAGATACCAAAACTAGCAAGCTCACGGTTGAGCGTTAGTTACACTGCATTTGTGATAGATTTGCAGACGACTGTAAGAAACCAAAATCTGTGTGATCAAGGCCCAGAATGAGTTTTGCTCTTCGATCTTTCCATTGAATGACCGTACCTTTCTTGTTCGCTGCGCTACTTTGATTGCGGTCCTGAATGTCGTGGTTCGCTCGCGCTCAGGAAGCCACGCTACCTACGATCACCCCACACTGGTCGCATTTTTCCCGCTATACTGGTCAAGCTTCTCGGTCCCGTGATACCACATAATGCACCTGTGCTTCAAGACAGAATATCACGTTTCTGCTATGGTGTCACCGGCTTACTATCCCTGACTTGTAGCGCTTGCGTGTTGGTGGGGCTATGGAGAGATCGCGCCGACGTCATAATGCGGAAAATGCGACGCCCTGCTTGAAGCCGTACAAACTGGCAGATGAGGCCAAATATATAAGAATTCTTCGGGGTAGTTTTCTTTCTCAATGTTGCGACATCTACGCAAGGCTAGTAATCTATCAAAAAACATGTCAAAGTTTGGACATCTGCCTCTCGCGACTTCTGGGCCGCAGGAGACGAGTTTAACCGTAGGTGTTCCCAAGATCATATATGACAACAGGAAACTGAGATTATACCCAGGGAAATGCTCTTCTTCGAACACCGTACTTCAACAAGGGCTCTGCCTTCACCAAAGAAGAGCGTGACACATTCAAGCTTCATGGTCTCCTTCCGACCAATATCCAGACTCTGGATGAGCAGGTCAAGCGCGCATACGCACAGTACAGTTCCCGTCCAAGTGACCTAGCCAAAAATACTTTCATGACAAGTCTAAAGGAGCAGAACGAGGTGTTATACTACAGGGTACGAGATAGATTACAATGTCCCTCATGGCCTGGCTGATATATGGGTAGCTCATTCTCGACCACCTCAAAGAGATGTTTTCAGTCATTTACACTCCTACTGAAGGCGAAGCAATAGCAGACTACTCCAAGATCTTCCGACGACCAGAAGGCTGCTTCCTTAACATCGACGATGCAGACCGTGTCGAGGACGACATGAAACAGTGGGGCAACCCCGAAGACATTGATCTGATCGTTGTAAGCGACGGGCAGCAGATTTTGGGCATTGGAGACCAGGGAGTAGGAGCTATCTTGATTAGTATAGCTAAGCTTGTCATCTACACGCTATGCGCTGGTATACACCCATCACGGACCCTGCCTGTCGTACTCGACTGTGGCACAGATGTAGGTTTGCGACAAGTCTTTCTCGTCAATCTCTAACTGACACTAGCGAAGAATAAAGAACTCTTGAATGACGAGCTGTATCTCGGTATGCGCAAGGAGCGAGTAAGTGGTGAAGAGTATGACGAATTCATCGATAGATTCGTCAAAGCTGCAAGAAAGCTTTACCCGAAGGCTTACATCCACTTCGAGGACTTTGGTTTGAACAATGCACGGAGAATTCTGGAGAAATATACACCAGAAATTGCATGCTTCAATGACGATGTTCAGGGAACCGGTTGTGTCACGCTTGCGGCAGTCATGGCAGCGTTCAAAGTGAGCGGAACCAAGTGGGATGAGGCACGCTTTGTCATGTTTGGATCTGGGACAGCCGGTACTGGTATTGCAGACCAGATAATGGATGCCATTGTTCAAAACACTGGAAAATCAAAGAAAGAAGCCGGAAACCAGATCTGGTATGTACCACAGCCACTTTTGCCATCTGACTCCCTGTTGCTAAATGTAATTCAGGTGTGTCGATAAGCCTGGCCTCCTCCTTCAGAGCAAAAAGGATCAGCTCACGCCAGCCCAAATCCTATATGCGCGGGAGGACAAGCCATGGGAAGGTAAAGATCACGGCGATCTATTGTCGGTCATTAGAGAAGTCAAACCACATGTGCTCATCGGCACGTCAACACAGCCTGGTGCTTTCACAGAGGATGTCGTCCGAGAAATGGCCAAACATGTCGAGCGTCCCGTCATATTCCCGCTGTCCAATCCGACCAGACTTCATGAAGCTAAACCGCAAGATTTATTCGACTGGACGGATGGCAGAGCATTGGTGGCTACCGGCTCCCCTTTCCCGCCCGTCAAGCACAATGGCAAGGAGTACGATATTTGTAAGATGTCTAGCAGGTTTGGATTCAATGAGCAGGTACTAACTATGACTAGCCGAGTGCAACAACTCAGTGACATTTCCCGGCATCGGCCTCGGTGCGGTCCTCTCCCGCACCCGCCTCATGACACCTCCGCTGCTCGTGGCCGCTGTTGAAGCCCTGGCCTCTGCCGCTCCAGTCCTCAACAATAGTGGAGCCGGCCTTCTTCCGGATGTTGAGGATGTACGCGAGATCAGTGTTCAGATAGCGAAGAATGTGATCAAGAAGGCAGTAGAAGAAGGTCTTGCGCAAGAGAAGGGCATACCAACTGACGATGCGGACCTAGAAGAATGGATCAGGGAACAAATGTGGGAGGCTGAATATCGGCCGTTGAAGCTAATCAAACACGATAGCGCAAATGCACACGCAAGGGGCGAGGCTGGAACGGCGTCTGGCCAGAGAGAAGCGAAGTTTGAGCATTAGGCTTGTGCATATACTTTCAGATGAGGCTGATAATCGACGCGCCTGGCCTCGTGCGGCAGTTCTCTCGCCTGTCTCAGATTCATCAAGTGCGTCATATCTTGTAATCATACAACGTTCTTGTCATCGTGATCGAGCGGTCTAGCTTCCATTTTGCGTACCCCTCCGTCACCGTGCTCTTCCATTTATGCGATGAAGAAGCTCGCTAGGATACGGTACCCGACACTGCCTTGACGTACCCCTATGGTCCAGTCACGGTTATTGCGGCCTGTTGTGGCGTCCAGCAGTTCAGCAGTAAGCTACCGCTTACGATAAAGGAAGTCCACTAACATAACCTAGCAAGCCACCACCACCGCGTATGGGCCGTATACTCTCGCATCATCACCGCCAATAATCCACGGTCAGCCGTATGCAGCGATCAACTTCAAATCAGTAAGAAGGCAGTGTAAACTGGTCAAGACTGCACGTATATGAGAAATTAAAGGCCGCACACGGTGCTCGCGATTGTAACGTCAAAGTCACACTACTGCAGGTAGAAAACGATGCGGTACTAGGGTGCTTTCGTGGCGACGCTTTGCCCTATCGCAATGTACTGTGGTCCACCATCACACGGGGGTCGAAGAGACAGTTGTTTTGCCCCGCGAGCAAGCCCTGTTCTCCCGCGTTTTGCAGACCCACGTCCAAGGGCACAACGATTCGCCAGCGTGTCAGCCTCTGCTGAGGTAGGCCTAAAAGGCGGTCCGTCGCCAAAACAAGGCAGGCCTGTGGAGTAGTAGGTGGCATCGCTGGCCGTGGTCCAGACACTGACAGCGTGTCGCGTCGCTCGACGGGTAACGGGCCGAGGTACACGATACAACCAACATGGCCGATTGAGAGCAAGTTGCGGTCAAAGATGACCAAAATTTTGCAAGATGCGTGGATACGACATGGCGAAGAGAAATGGGGTGTTTCCTTAAATAGAACTTGGGAAGCGTGCAATCAGACTAGACGCTAGCGGCAGATCGGGCAGACACCATGCTCGAACGAGGAGCGTGACCCTGGCGACATGCATGGCTGCAGCCGTAGCGGCTGCCAGACACATTTACATGGCTTGCCGTGTCCTTGGTTGGAATTGCAATGATTCCGACTTGCTTTTGCACCAACTGAGAAGCGCATGCCCGATACTCGGATGGTAGCAAGCCTCGAGACCATGTGCCCGACACCAACGTAAACGACCCGACCCCGTCTCCAACCCCACGAGAGGAGCCACGGACGGCGAAGCAGGCCTAAGATGGTGGGGAGGACGTCGCAGGATCACGACTCAGGACCGCATCTGGCGTCGAGGACGACGACGACGACCAACAGCAGCAGAAAGGGCGCTGCCTTCACAAGCAATGAGGGCAGTGCTCAAAAAAGACGGGCGGCGTACGACAAGCGGGTGCGCACATCGTCTGTGAGCTCAGAAGAATCAGAGGCCGACGAACGCGCCCACCGCCTGCTCTCTGCATCTTCGACTGGATATACGGACACCATGTCTTCGTCGGGCCAGTCGACGGCCATGACCTCGGCTACCACGTACGACGACCGGCCGGGTGCTGAGAAGGCTACTGCGACTCCGACTCCGACTGCACCCTATGCCCACCCCAGCCTTGCGCTGCTCGAACTGGTCTCCAACACAGCCTCGTCTTCTGCTCTGCCGGACAGCTTCGATGTGAGCGTGTCGAGAAAAGGCGGATATGTGGCTGTGTATTCGGCCTCGAATTTGTTCTTGATCAAGACGGTACAGCTGCCGCGACTATGGACAAGGACGCTGCAGGTCAAGCGCAAGCCTGTGGCCATCGACGTGACTGAGGATGGATTTCTGCTAGCGGTACTTTCGAGACCCTCGCAGGTCGATCTATACGAGATACATGGCGAGGGCGACAAGCAGATTAAGAAGAGGCGGACCATTATGCTGGTACACGAGGCCGGCTCCATTGTCATCTCCCCAGATGCACGCATACTCATTACGGGAAACAAGTTTGGCATCGAAGTCATTGCTATTGGCCCAGAGGTGCCCGAGACAACACGACGTACGCTTTCCGGACCTGCGGGTGACGCTCTGGAATTCTCAGACGACGGTCGAACGTTGCTCATCACAGGCTATGCACGCAAGTCAGATGGTTCGGCCTTGTTCGTGCTCCCTGGCCTCTACGACGGCCCGCTTACAGAAGAGGGAGAGCCGATTCCCCAACCCCCGGAGACGGCCTGGACTGGCTCCGTCTTGTTCCCCGAGACGGCCAGAATCGCACGACAGGCTACACTGCTTCCAGATGCAGATACGGGCACGTTCAATGAGTTGTTCGCGTTCAACGCCGAGGAGGACTCATGGGGTATCTATGATATTGCCTGTCAGCGCTTCACGCAGAGGAAGATGTTCTTGCCCGACCACCAGCGATGGACGCGCTCGGAATTTGTTGATGACGCCATGCCGGCCGTGTCGCCGAATGCTGATTTGGCAGCTGTTGCTCTTCGGATGCGCGGGACTACCAATATCTGGATCTACGAAGTTCCAGGCTGGGAGTACAAACCGAGTGAGAAGGAAAAGCTGGATACCCCGATTCAGCCGTGCTTCTGCATACCCATTCCAAAAGACGACGCAGGTACACTCCAGGAGATTTGCGCCCTACGATGGGTCAGGATGGACGCCAATATACAGCGCCTTGTGGCAGTTGGCAACTCCAGCATGCTTCCAGACGAAAGTGACGTTCCTGGTGCACCACTTGGGTCGAAAGGAGTGCTCATAGTGCTGGATTTCGACAAGACCAAGCCTCTCGGAAGTGCTCCACCCACGCCGTTGAAGACTGAATACGACCTGGATCCTCTTTGTCCTGGTGAGATGCTCCCCGAAGGCTCCATTGATTTTGATCGTGAGGTCGAATTGGTCAGGACAAGGACAATGGCACAGAGAAGAGCTCAAGATCGGAATGACGTCTCGCGAGGAAATTCCAGGATTGGGTCTACGCAAGTCCACCGCGCGCGCACTTCTGCCAATCGTAACTCATTGCGGCCACCATTGCCCGCTGACGAGTCGGAAGAGTTGACACCAGAGGAGGCACAGGCAATGTTCGAAGTACCGTATGACAACCAGCAACCAAGGTCTCAAATGTCGCTCGCTAGAGCTGCCACTGTTGCGGCGGTATCTCCTGCGAATCGCCGGCATTTACGGGCACTTCCATTGAGACCTCTGGAGTACCGCCGTGCAGATGGCCATCGCGAAATGCCCCACGAAAGTGATGCCGACAACTGGGTACCACCTCCACCAGCGTACACGACGACTGCTGCTGCAGCAGAGAGTGTGAGTCTCAGCCACCCCGAAGCACCTCCAGTACCGCGCCTACCTCAGATGCATTCGTCATCCTCGATACCCCTTGTGCCTTCATTGCCAAACACATCTGCAACCAACCACTATCAGGTTCCGCAGCCGCATCCATATCAACACCGCCAACAATTGGTTTCTTCCGCCGATCTGTCCATCTCTGCAGTCCAGAGTACAGAGGGCCGTCCTTCACTCCTCCACCCGTCAACGTATCCAAGCCCGCAATCCTCAGGCTCGATGCGAAGACGAGGATCGGCCGCCCAATCGCCACCCGAGCAGATATCGTATGTTCCGGTGGCCCCGACACCATCACCGTACTCTACAAGCTCCACGCACATGGTTACACGGAGGCCCACTATCGGCCGCCCTGAACGTGTCGTAGAAAGTAACATGGATCTCTACACCCCTCCTATTCCCATGTTGAATCACGGGCGACGCGGTTCAGCGCCAGCGGTACAACGTCGGCCTGTGCCTACACATGCTGGACGCATGAGTGTGCAGCAGAATATGCAGCAGCCGAGAGATGTGTTACCGCCGCTTACCACGCCGGCACAGCAGTACATGTCGGGTCAAAGACTACCGATCAGTGCGCCCCCGCGCACAGAACAGCGATACGCACATCCTTATGGACATGCGCAGGGTGGTCTACATAGAGCAGCGCTAAGCCATGGCAACCTACCACTGGGAATGAATAGCTCATTACCCATGGTTCCGTCACGGAAGGAAAAGAAGGCGAAGAAGAAGATTGGCTGCATTGTCATGTGAGATTGGCAAGTTTCATGGGTGTGGGAACTGCCAGCAACGATTCCGACGTTTCTTACGATTATTATTATACCCTTATCCTCGAGATCTTTTTAACGTTTCGAAGCTTCATTTCTGAATGGCGGAGTATATTTGTTGAGACAGCTCCTGCGTGAAGGCAGTTGAGCAAGGGTGTTTTTTCTTCTTTTCCTCTCTAGTACGATGACGGGGTTCATGGATATTGGACATGTAGTAGATAAGACTGGAAGCAATTTGGAGCAATCCATGGATTATAGGGACTCGGATCATATATACTCTTTCTCTCATTGGGCTACATTGGTTAGGAGAGGATACATGATGTTTTGAATCGGGCGGTGTACATAGACACACCGAGGAGAGAGAATCAGGTATGTAGGTAGCCAAGGAGTCACACTCTTCGTAGGGTTTCTCCGAAGAGCGAGCAAGTGTGAACTATGAAGGACCTTTTTATTTGTTCTTGCAACCAAGAATGCACGTACAAAGGAGTACAGCCGCAAACACCACACCCAAGCAAGACGCAAAGATGTGGGAAGCTCCCCGAAGGGACTTGTCAAAGGTGTCGTAGACCAAGTGGCTGGTGTGCGGGGTTGCATCCTACAATGACGAATATGCAGCTTTACATGAACGTAGTAGCGCCATGTCCTCTTCAACTTCAGAAGAGCGTATCTGCAAGTCAACGATGAGATGTGGTGGAAGAAAGCGCGGTGTTCTGAGGTCTAGCGAAAAACTTCCAGATGAGAGACGCACGTGCCATGACGCTAAGCTAGCTCTCGAGGAATCGCGCGACCTACAGCTTGACCTCCAACGACGCACTCAACCCGCGATCGCGACTGCTTCCGTCCTCCCCCACCCCCCACTTGACAAACAGCGACCGCAGTCATGACGAAGAAGCGCAAGAGATACCCAGATTTGAACCAGAAGCTGGAGGTAAGCAAATCCGGGGCCGAATTGTATATCCGGCACAGGCTGACCTTGGCAGCGACCATGGTGTTACTACTGCGAACGCGACTTCGACGACCTCAAGATCCTCATCTCCCACCAAAAAGCCAAACATTTCAAATGCGATCGTTGTGGACGACGGTTAAACACGGCCGGAGGTACATGGACCCTCCATCACAATGTGTCCCCTTGAGCGGACTAAGACTTGGTGGATGCATAAACTAACGCCTTGCCAGGTCTCTCTGTGCACATGAACCAAGTTCATAAGGAAACGCTCACACACGTCGAGAATGCCAACCCGGGCCGACAAGGTCTGGAGCTTGAGATCTTCGGCATGGAGGGTGTACCAGCCGAGATAATCGACCAGCACAACCAGCAAGTCACACAAGCACATTTCGCTGAGGAACAAGAGCGCGCGCGCTTGACAGGAAACCCGATGCGCGGAGCCTATGTCAACGGACAAGCAGCGCCGAACAAGAGGCCAAAGATCAACGAGAGCTTGGAGGAGATTGAGGAGAGAGCGGCCAAATTCAGGGAGGACCGGAAGAATGGTGTTCTCCCGACACCCGTAGAGCCGGTACAGAATGCTGTATGTTTTCGACCTTGTGGAGAGAATGATGGTACGGAACTAATGCATCTACAGACACCACCAGTCGTGCAATCACCATACGGTGTACCACCCCCTGGCGCACCCTCGGCCTTTCCTCCTGGCGCCGCATACCCTCCCCAGGGCATCCCACAACCCTTCTCACCTGCCAATGGCGGCATTCCTCCACGGCCAGGTAGCATACCAGGCCAGCCTGGAGCGTTACCTCCTCGGCCTGGGTTTGGTGCACCTCCACCAGGCGCATATCCCCCTGGTCAGAACGGCGACATATCTAACTCTGTTGATGATCTCATCAACGAAGTCACGAGAGGAGCTGCAGCAAAGGAAGAGAAGAAGAGCAAAAAGGACAAGAATCAACGGCTCATCTTCTTCGACGACATGACGAGTCCAGAGGAGAAGATGGCTGCTTTGCCCAGGTTCGCTGACTTTATGCGGACGTAGGCGGTGGAGAGAGGATGACGAGACTTGTTAAATAGAGCGTGAATGACCATGACAAATGACTGCCACTGTCAGGCTTGCTGCAGGGTTCGAATATGTGGGGTTTACAGTTTGTTTGATTCGGTAAACCCTTGAGGACAGAAAAATCAAGCTTGCAAGAGGCTGAGGAACTCACACCCACACACATACACGCCTCTCTCCGGCACTATGGAGCGAAAGAGCAAGCCGCGCCCGAGAATCGCAGGCGGGTGTCTGAGGCAAAATTGGGGGTGGTCTACACATGTAGCATTTATGTAGGAGCGAGCACGTCATGAATTGAAACATTCTTGGAGTCAGTATGTGTTCTTGTGGGTTTTGGAAGCCGCCACTCACGTAAGCATAAAGGTGGTACATGCATACTATACGCTAGGAAATGCCCATCACATGAAGCCAACCCAACTATCATTACTTGACCAACAACATGGAACGAGCTTTGCTCTTTCAAAGAAAAACAACCAAACAAAAACAGGGTATCTTCTTGCATTTTGACGCAGCCAAAACTATACAATTACCTGAATGTGTAAAAACAAACACATGGTGAGTGACGAGGGAAGAAGAAAAAAGTCCACTCGTCGAATATGTGTTTTGCAGACGTTTGACGATCAATGGTAAAAACCAGACTCCTCTCCCTCTTCTTCTTCATCCTCCTCGTACTCTTCACTCTGCTCGTCTTGACTGCCGCTGCTTGAATCCTCGCTCGCACGCGCCCACTCTGAACTCTCGGTGAACAGAGACTCGCCGAGGTCGAGGCCGCGAGCGGGTGTCGTGGCCATAATGTCGACCTCGTCAGCGCCCGCGACGTCTTCCTGCTCAGGCATGGGGTCGACTTCACGCAGCAACGCCTTTTCGTCGAGATGAGCATGTAGATTGTTATCGCGGCCGTGGGTGGTGGCAAAGACAACTGATTTGGCAGTGCTGGGTCGTTCGTGCTCTTCGACGTGATGGTGCGAGATGGTGCGAGCGGGTTCCTCGATGATGTCGCCGTTCCAGGGCTGGCATTCCTTGACAGTCTCGCCGCAGCGCAGGCAGATCCAGCCCTCGCCTTCTTCGTTTGCTATCCGCTGTGCGATGCATGCAAAACAGTATATGCAGCCACAAGGCATGGCTTCGTAGGGGTTTGTAATGTCTGTGGCTGCGGAGCCTACGACGCCGCCGCCTCCGGCTGACGAGGCCAGGATGTCTGCTTCGCTGGCCGTGGTGGGATTCTGGTCGCGGTAGCAGATGGCGCATGTACGCTCGGGAAGGAATCCGAGTTCGCCGCCAGTCTTTTCTTCGTCATCGTTGTCCGAGGGCTTCGAGCGACCGAGCAGGGAGAGTATGGTGGACTGGAATTTCCGGAATGTGCGACTTAGGATACGGCGCCAGCGCGATATACCGACGAGTGGGAGGAGGAAGAGGAGGAACTCTGTAAAGGCGTGCCATACAAGTTGGCGGTTGAGGTACTCGAAGCTGACTTCGCGCGATGTCGCGTGCGATGTGGGCGTGAGGCGCAGCCGGAGGAGACGGTCTGTAATGGTTCTGTAGCGGCCGTCTACAAGGAAGACGAGGAAGCTGGCAAGACCAAACATGTCGTGTGCGTTTCCTGCCAGTTCGCTCAGTCTACCCAGCATCTTCAACTTGGTCGACTCGGGGCGTGTGTAGTCTTCCGAGGCCGAGAGTAGATAGTCTTCCCACTTAGTCCACGCATATCTCCCTCCCACGGTAATGGCGCCATAGGCAACCTTTTGCCACGGCTTCGGCGGCGGGCGATTGGGCGCATTACTCCTCGCGTCGGTGTAGCGTAGGCCCTGTAGATGCGCGCCATAACTCGCATTCTGGTCCCATATGCTGAGTTTCCACAAGATAGCCCTCAGCACCAGCAGTATCTCAGCTGAGTAGTTGTCTGTAATGTGGGAGCCAAAGTACTTTAAGCCCTCGCCGACCTGGCCCTTGAGAAGACTCAGCAGTTCCTCGTCGAGGAGTTCGGCATCGACCTGGCCGACGCGGAACTCTGGACGTGTGCCAGTCCGACCCTTTATCGCGTCCCAGATGCTGAGGCCAGTGGTGGATATGGTGCTGAAGGGAAAGGGCAGCCGGGACAAAGCGCGTACTGTTCGAGGCACTTCATGTTGACCGCGCTGTTGTTGCAGGGCGCGTTGGGCGCGGCGGGCGGCTATGCGTTGCTGGGCGGCGGCGAAGTCGGCGGCGGGCATTGGGGGGGAGGGCACTCGTCGCGCGACGACGTTGTGCGTGTTGAAATCGCGAGGTGGAGATGGCGTGATGGAGATGATGGGGTGAATGCAATGCGACGACGGGCCGAGGTTGGCTGGGGAAGCCGTCCAGGTACCGTGGCTGCCGACTCCTCCATCATGTCCTGGTAATGCTCACATTATCTTGGGAAAATACTTTTGGTAGCGGGGATTTCCTGTTCTTGCTCAAAGAACACAGAGGTGCCTATTGACAAGCATCCCTAGTAGGCGCGATTGTTAAGCAGCTGTCTCTTGTCTCGTGTCTCGTGTCTCGGGGGTCCGGGCGGTGACGACGTGGGGAGCTGGGGAACAGTCTACGATTTTTGTTTGCTTGCTCGTCCCCAAAGAACCAAAAGTAGCCCTTCATTCACCCTCACCGTCTCACCGTCTGTCAACCGGCTGTAGCGATAGCCTGGGTGAGCAGGCTCCCCCCGCTGCTGCCTTGCCGTCGTGAACTGCGTCTTCTCATCCCTTCTTCTCCAGACGCGCTCACTTGTTGTTGTTGCTACCCCACTACCGCAACACCCGCATAGTGTATAGCATACCCACACCATGAACGCCGAGTTCAGTGTCGAGGTGCCGGGAGAGGCAAACCCTCTTACCGAAGGCATACTGTTCCATGTTTTGCGCTCCGCTTCTTCAACCGATCAGACCCAAGTGCAGACGGGCACCAAGCAGTTGCAGGAGTGGGAGAAGGCCCAAGGCTTCTACCCTCTGCTTCAGGTACAGACAGCCCAAGGCATGTACGTGTCCTGGTAAACACTAACGCGTCTCAGTCGGTGTATCTGGACAAATCGCTCCCCCTGGAAGTGCGCTACCTTGCCGTCATCCAGCTCAAGAATGGCATTGACAAGTACTGGCGCAAGACAGCCACCAAGTATGCGCCCAAGGCCAATTCGCATACACGATACCCGCTGATACAGTACCAGTGCCGTGGCCAAGCAAGACAAAGCCACGATCCGAGCGCGTCTGCTAGAGAGTGCCGTCAACGAAGCCGACCATCGTCTAGCGCTGCAGAATGCTCTCGTTGTCGCCAAAATTGTGCGCTATGAGTACCCAACTGACTGGTGAGTATGGATCTTCTGTTTGCCCTTCCCTCTCTGACATTATATACAGGCCAGAATTGTTCCAACAATTACTCCAAATCCTCCGTGCCGCCGCCGACCCGAGCGCGTACCCGCTGCAGCTTCCTCGAGCACTCCTGGTCCTACTATACATTGTAAAGGAACTGTCGACTGGGCGGCTACCGCGAACACGACAGAGTCTTCAGACAGTTGCGCCTGAGATATTTAACGTTATAGGCACAATCTACGTGGGCAAGGTCCAGACCTGGCAAACCTTCTTTCAACACGGTGGAGATGACGAAGGCGGTGCCCTTGAAAGCATTGACAACAGCCTACTTGCCATAAAAGCAATCAGGCGGCTAATCATCGCTGGCTATGAGTTTCCAGGCAGAGACAAAGACGTACAAGAGTTCTGGACACTATCCCGCGCTCACTTTGGAGACTTCTTACAGTATGTAACGCCAGAAAACTCGCCGCTTGCGGATGAGGTCCAGAAGAAGGTAGGGAAGCATCTGATGCAGCTTTCGAAGTTACATCTCAACATGGCTACTACTCACCCAGCAGACTTTGTTCTTTTGCCCAACTCGTTAGATCTTGCGTGCGATTACTGGACTCTTGTCCAGAGAGTAGGCGAGCAATGGGGTTCCACGTCCATAGAAGGCACCAAGGTCGGTACCGGTGGCGATGCCGAAGATGAGGCACCTATACTCGAACGCCTAGCGCTCAAAGGTTTGCTACTGATTCGTGCGCTCGTAAAGATGGTCTTTTATCCTACTCAGACCTTTCGTTACAAGCATCAGCAAGAAAAGGACGAGAGGACAAAGGCCATGAATATGATCAAGACAGCCTTCTTTACTGACGACCTTGTTCGTGCAATGACATCTGCACTTGTCCAACGCTTTTTCGTCTTTCGGCCTAGCGACCTCCGCATGTGGGAGGAGGAGCCTGATGAATGGGAGAAGATGGAAGAAGGCGCAGAAGACTGGGAGTTCGCCATTCGACCCTGTGCCGAGAAGCTGTTCTTAGATCTCGCAAAGAATTTCAAAGATTTGATTATACAGCCTCTACTTCAAGTCTTCTATTCTGTCGCAAGTGGGTACTCATACCTAGTAGCCAGCACATCCGCTAACATCCCGCAGCCCCAGAAAACGAGGATGTTCTATTCAAAGACTCGGTATACACCGCCATTGGTCTAGCAGCCGATATATTGCATGATCAGCTTGACTTCGATTCGTTCCTGGAGAAAACTTTGGTTATAGAAGCAACGAAACAGTCACCAGGCTTCAACATCATTCGCCGTCGCATCGCAATCATCATCTCACAATGGATCACTATCAAGATGGCCAAGGAGAAGAAGCCAATTGTCTACCAGATCTTCCAGCATCTGTTGGATAAAAACGACCCACTCAACGACCAGGTTGTTCGGATAACGGCCGGGCGGAAGTTTCACGCTGTCGCGGATGAGTGGGAGTTCCATGCCGATTTCTTCCTGCCATACTCGCAGGTTATGCTTGATAGACTAATGGCGTTGGTTCAGGAGGTGGAACTTCCAGAAACGAAGATGGCACTGCTCAATACCATCAGCCTTATTGTGTTAAGGTTGGAGCATCATGTAAGTTGATGATGCATACTACCAGAATACCTTGACTGACTGCATATAGATTACACCGTACGCTAACAGTATCATCGATCTACTACCGCCTCTATGGGAGCAATCTGGCGAAGAGCACCTCATGAAGCAGGCCATTCTCACAATCCTTGCTCGCTTAACGAACGCTATGAAAGCCGATTCGCGATCCTTCCATATCTCTTTCCTTCCCATCATCCGGAGTGCCATCGAGCCTGGTTCGGAAACTCAGGTTTACCTCCTCGAAGATGCATTGGATTTATGGGCATCGATCATTGCACAGACGCCATCAGCTCCAGAGCCCACACCTCCAGAGCTGCTGAGTTTACTTCAATACCTTCTCCCACTATTCAGCATGGACAACGATACTCTTCGCAAAGCCATTGAGATCACAGAAGCCTACCTACTTCTCGCTCCCTCCGCCGTACTCGCCGATAATTTCCGGCCAGCTATTCTACAAGCCCTTGCAGATTTACTAGGCAACCTCAAAGTCGAAGCAAACGGTATCATGACACATCTCGTACAATGCATCATTCGCGGTGCACAAGGTGTAGGCGGTGAACAAGCTGTCAAGGTGCTTACTAGCGACCTAATATCCACCGGCTTCCTCGCCAAAGTCCTAGAAGGACTCCATGGTGCATGGACACACCACCAATCCCACGGACCCTACCGCGAACTCCCGTCCCGCGCTGTTGATGGCGTCGTAGAAACAGACTACTTCACTGTCCTAGCCCGCATCGCCATTGCCTCTCCTACCGTCCTCCTTGAAGCCCTTTCTTCCCTCTCAAGCGAGGGCTTAGAAAAGACGCTAGACTGGTTGCTCGAAGAGTGGTTCAGCCATATCGAGAACATTGGAGACTCGCCAAACAAGAAACTCATGTGTCTCGTCCTGACACGTTTCCTAGAAGGTGGCCAGTCGTGGATGTTGGCACGGTTGCAGTTGTTGATTGGGGTGTGGACGGATGTGCTGGGTGAACTGCTGGATGGTATGGATGACCGGAGTCAGGAGTATGTTTTCCCTTTCCCTCCTTTCGATTGCTTTCCATCTTCCAGGGGACTGTTACTGACGATGCTATCAAAAAGCTCCCTCTACTGGCCACCAGAACCCTACCATCCAACCGAACCCGAAGCTCCAGAGGACTTGCGTAAGCGCGAACTCATCTACACTGATCCAGTCCATCAGATCAACCTCGTCAGTTTTATACGCGAGCATCTTCAACAAGTCATCCAGCACGTGGGTGGAGAACAGGCATTCCAAGAGGAGTGGTTGAGTCGTGTGGATAAGGAGGTGTTGAAGGGATTTGGAGAATTGGGAATCATGTGATGAAACTAGGCAAGACGAGATGAACCGCATAACGAGAGCTTATGGCAATCGTAACTCTTTTCAGAATGAATAGATAATTGAATGCATACAAAACTCATATCCATGTCCTAACATCATATTCAAATAACAACAATAACAATACAGATTGAAAATCAACAACAGAAATTCAATTATTGCGTCGCTACTACTAAAAAGTTCAACTTTACCAAAGCCTTCACCAGTGCAGGGCAAGACCGAAGATGATAAGCCGTGAGTAATGTGCGATAAAACTAACTAAACCAGAACGTCATTCTCGTTCTGTATAGCACATGGAAAACTGAAAAGGAAAATAATAAGAAACAAAATCCGCAAGGAGGTATCCTACCATTACTACAGTCAATATACCATCACACCCAAACACCTACCCAGCTGCCCATGGAAGAAGGTAGAAGAAGAAAATAAGGTATTCCCAAGTTTCCCCTCCCCCCTTAAGAATAAAACGCCTGCTGAATGATACCTTGCACCTTGCACCTACACATTTTCATAACATTTGAAGCCTAGCAGCCAGGCAAACATCTAGTCTTTTGCGATCTCTGTCCGTACTTCACCGTTTACGTTTTCTGTGTCTCGCTCGGCTTGGCCCTCTTCTTTCGCAGCGGCTATTTCCTCCTTATCGTCATTACCTTCCATTTCGACGTCGGCTGTTGGGGCGGAAGTAGGTGCCATTGCAGTGGTGGCGGTAGTGGAGATGGGGGGCGATTCAGGCGGGGTTACGACACCAGCAGGTGATTGTGAGCGTGTTGAGCCGCCGGCGGCGATGGCGGCAACGGCAGGAGCTGTGATAGCAGGTGGTGCGTCCATATCAATGTCGCCATCTTCATCTGCTTCTTGCTCGGCAGCAGTGGGAGTTTGTGTGCGAGAGTCGGCGGCGGCGGATGGTTGGCGCGTGGAGACAGCACTTTCGCCATTGAGCTCTTCCAAGCCGTCCATGTCATCGGCCGGGGCAGCGTGGGGATTGGGGTAGTCGGTAATATGCCGTCTTTTCTTCACACCGGGTTGAGCGCGTACTCCAAGGCTGTTCTTATAGTCTTCGTCGTCGCTTGCATCGTACAGTTCGCCCTCGTGCTCAATCTGCTTATCGCGCTGGCGTTGAGTCATTCGGACGTCCTTGTTCTCATCGGCATCAAGGTCATCGTCTTCTTCTTCTGCATCGGAATCCATCATACGGGTCGCTGCTGATTGAGGGAGGTTTGGAATGGTTGTGAACGCCTCGACCGACGGCTTTCCTGTTCGCCGGATGTTTTCAATAACGGCCGACTTGATCTTGTGCAGGTAATCGTGAGAGTTTGCGTTCTCCATATTCGATGGCCGGACATCTAGCTCATAGTCGGGAGCAAAGTATTCGTAGTAGTCGTTGAAGGGCAGCTGCTTTGCCATCTTCTCACCGACTAACTCTCCTGTTTCGTACGCCCAGGTTCGCGCGACATTCCTCATGGTGTAACCGCCACCTCCCAGGACAATTACGGGAACACCGAAGCTCTTGACGTACTTGACGCAGTTTGCGTGGCCGTCCATACTCAGATTGAAGCAACCGAGCCTGTCTCCGGAGAGACTGTCACCACCACATTGCAGCACGATGGCTTCGGGGCCGTAGTAGTCCATGACGGCCTGAATGACAGGCTCAAAGATGTTCCTGTATGTTTCATCCGTGATACCGTCTCGCAGGGGAAAGTTGACCGAATAGTTTTTGCCGCTGCCGACACCGATGTCACGCAGTTCACCAGTGCCGGGAAAGTACTCGCCGTACTTGTGGAATGAGACGGTCATGACGCGATCGGTAGTATAGAAAGCCTCCTCAACGCCGTCTCCGTGGTGAACATCAATGTCAATATAGAGCACACGCTGCTTGTAGCGAAGCAGCTCGATGATGCCAAGGACAATGTCGTTGACGTAGCAGAAACCACTCGCCTCGCTTTTCTTTGCGTGATGCAAACCACCGGCCCAGTTAACAGCAACATCGCATTTGCCTCTATTCAGGCGGGCGGCCCCTTCCATGGTTCCGCCCGCGCTGATGCCACAAAACTCAAACAAGCCGTCGAATACCGGACAGTCGTCTCCAACGTTGTATTTGCTTTGTTCGCGCGTGAACATTTCCATATTGTCTGGTGTCACCTTGTGCAGGAATTCGATGTACTCGTCGGTGTGGAACTGCGTCATCTCATATTTGGATGCTGGCTTTGCGCGCTGCGTCTCTTTTAGCCCGGCACTTTCGAAAACACGGTCAGGGTACGTACGTAAATTTCCATCTTGGTGTAGAGGCCATAGTTCATGATCAAGCTATGCGCCATGCGTATGCGATGGGGCTTCATAGGATGGCCGGCTACATAAGCATAGTTGCCCACATCGGAATCGTAGAAGTAGGCGACTTTCTTGGGCTGCGAAGCGGTGCCGTTGTTGAGGGAGGACGAGCCCGTGGTCGGGGCCATGTCGATTTCGACCATGTCTTTGTTGGTGGCTGCGCACAGCTATGCGACTGGGGAAAGAATACGATAGTGTGATGGAGGAAGATCGGAAAGTATAAAGTGAAGGTGTACTTTCTGTGTGATTACCAGTACTAGTGGAAGCAGCGC
This sequence comes from Drechslera avenae, assembly GCA_034640345.1. NCBI lineage: Eukaryota > Fungi > Ascomycota > Dothideomycetes > Pleosporales > Pleosporaceae > Drechslera > Drechslera avenae. Next base: position 56,499 of record JAXRVH010000074.1, on the reverse strand, counting down.
AACTGTGAGGGATCCAAAGTGTGGTAGGTGGAGGGGTTGAACCTTGGGCGAGAGATGGCGGGAGCTTTGGACAAAGACGACAGTCAAGGGCATTGAGCATCGAGCAGCTGCAAGGGTACCCCCCTGTTTAGCGCCGGTCCCGGAATAACCGAGCCGCCGCATCTGGTAATCGCGTAGGTACGTGAGAGCTCCAGGCCGAGCATCAACAGCTTCATCGCCAAAAACGTCGCCGACCACCCCCCCAAACTCGATCACAATCCTCCCTTTCTGTTGGGCCACTCATTAACAGGACGCGAAAGGAATTCCGAAAACGTACAGCCTTCAAGACGCCACCATCCCGCCACCATGGACCGATTAAGCAGAATGCTCGCCGCCGCTCAAGGCATGGGCGGTATGGGAGGAGGGCCCCAGGCCGACACCAATCTGATTGATAACTCGGAAACCGTCTACATCTCGTCGCTTGCACTTCTCAAGATGCTACGGCATGGCCGAGCAGGTGTGCCTATGGAAGTCATGGGCCTGATGCTGGGCGAGTTTGTCGATGATTACACGGTGCGAGTGGTGGATGTCTTTGCCATGCCCCAATCAGGTACTGGTGTTTCCGTTGAGGCGGTAGACCCCGTCTTCCAAACCAAGATGATGGACATGCTGCGGCAAACAGGAAGGTACGCAATCACCCTTTGGGCTCTCACCCCACGCCCTCACCTTCCCACATGGATGGCATGGTTGCTGACAAACACAGGCAAGAGACAGTCGTGGGCTGGTACCACTCACATCCTGGTTTTGGCTGCTGGCTATCGTCGGTCGATATCAACACCCAGCAATCATTCGAGCAGCTCACACCCCGCGCCGTGGCCGTCGTAGTCGACCCCATCCAATCCGTCAAGGGCAAGGTTGTCATCGATGCCTTCCGCCTCATCAACCCGCAAACTCTCATGATGGGCCATGAGCCCCGCCAGACCACTTCCAACGTCGGTCACCTCAACAAGCCCTCGATCCAAGCGCTCATCCACGGCCTAAACCGCCACTACTACTCCATCGGCATCAACTACCGAAAGACGGCGCTGGAGGAGAACATGTTGATGAACCTCCACAAGCACGTCTGGACAGAGGCCCTTCTCATGGACGACTTCAAGGGTGAGGGAGAGCGGAATACCGACAGATTGCAGAAGCTTGTCACGCTAGCAGAAGGCTATGAGAAGCGCGTAAAGGAGGAGACGGAGTTGACCAAGGACCAACTGAAGACACGATACGTTGGAAAAGTAGACCCAAAGAAGCGTAAGTTCAGCTAGACTTGTCTCACCCACACCTTTATTAACAAATCATCACAGACATTTCCGATGTGGGCCAACAGCTGATAGAGGACAACATTGTCTCCGTTTCACGGCAGATGATCGACAAGGAGGCCTCGGTACCAAAGTCCAACGGACGGCAAAATGCCAAAGCACATGGCGGCGACGATGAGATGGAGGAGTAGAGAAATCGCCTTGGCAAGGACATCATGACCAAGCGGGTCGGAATATGCCATGTACTATACAGTAGTAGCACTCCCGGGTTAGAACGAGGGCGAGTCCAGCGATGTGCACGCTCAAGGAAAGACCTACGACATAGTAATGCATAAAGTATGAAAGTAACGATATCATCCAATACTAGCATTTCCATGGGTTGGATGACATGATCATCTGCTTCTTGCGTGACGTAAAACAGAGCGGCCCGCTAGTCATCATGTCGCTAGTGTGATTTACCTGAAATATGCAGGGGGTTGTGATTTCGCGCAGTAGATAGTGGCTTCACTAATGATTTGGAAGCACATGATTGCAATCTTTTGTTTGATACCTCTATTTTAGTCATGTAGTAGTTTTTTTTAGTGGAACACCATGAGAAGAAAACACGCTTCTCATGCTAATGTCGGCTCTGAGCCTTCCTTCATATGATGGATGTGGTGTGCTTGTTGCGGGTTTGGGGAATTGGGTTCGGAATTTCGCAATAGAAAACAACAAGCAGACAAAACACCTCCGTAACCCAATGCTGCGCCGGATGAAAAAGAAGGTTTCCCATAATCTCATGTCTTCTTTCATACGCCGAAAAGCAAAACGAAAACCCTCGAGGGTTAAAAAAAACTCTGGTAATTTATGGTAATCCGCCACCCTTTAGGGGAGAGAGAGAGAGACCATCTGGTTTGGTATAAAACAGACAACAAATTTCACCGCCCACCAGCCAATGCAAACCCTGTTTCGTTTTCAAACAATGGAAAAATGGCTTTAGCCGCGTTCCGCTTGATTTTCGTAAACGCAACCATTTTGTCGCGAGAGAATGTGTGATAGAGAGAGAGGGAAGTCGTAACGCCGTTTTGCACATGGGAATTCGGTCAAGGACAATGTACGAGTCCCTCCATGGTATGTATGAAGGGTTCTTGCAATTGCTCGGGGGAAAAAAACTCCAATAAAATAAGGGTGACGGCTGATTCGCGTCCTTGATCGAACTTGGGCTAGCTGGGTTATCCATTTCCAAGGGCGATTGTTGTTACATGACACTCGTCGATGAGTGTTTCATGAGTCATATTTGCCCATGTGTGCTTTCTGCCGCGATAGTATCTTACAGCAGCTAGTGTCAAGGTCGCCATGTCCAGCCAGACTAAGGATGGCCATGTGGTTTACCTGAGCTCTGCTCATGGTGTGATGTATTCAGGCCTCCTGGGCGGTTCTTCTTCGCATTCTCATCATCGGAGCTCGAATGGCTACTGCTGCCATCTTCGAGATTGATAGTTCCATCCTTGGATTCTCGGCGGAGCCTATCGGCTTTATCTTTGAGATATTGGGCTTGTTCAGCCGCTCGTTGTGCACGGATTTGCTTCTTCCACATGGCAGCATAATGACCGTTACGATCAAGCAGCTCCTCGTGTGTTCCCCGTTCCTGAACCCTGCCCTTGTGCAGGACGAGGATCTGGTCAGCATGGGTGATTGTGCTAAGACGATGAGCAATGATGAGCATTGTACGACCCTTTGCTAATGTCGTAAAAGCTTCCTGGATATGCTGCTCCGTCTCCGTGTCGAGAGCTGCGGTAGCTTCGTCAAGCATGATGATACGTGGATTCTTCAGAATAGTACGGGCAATGGCAACTCGCTGCTTCTCACCTCCTGAGAGACGTAGACCACGATCACCGACCTTGGTTTCATACTTGTCAGGGAACGTCATGATCTTGTCGTGAATGCTGGCAGCTCTACACGCCTCGTGTACCTGTTCGTCGGTTGCCTCGGGGTTGGCATACTTGAGGTTGTACATGAGCGTCTCATTGAAGAGGACGGTATCCTGGGGCACGACGCCAATGTGACTGCGTACCGAGTCGATGGTGAGATCTTCCACATCATGTCCGTCAACCTGAATGCTTCCGGACATGGTGTTGTAGAATCGGTACAGCAGGCGGAAGACGGTCGATTTACCACCACCTGATTCACCAACAAAAGCCGTCGTGGTACCTGGCTCGCAGTGAAAGTCAAGTCCTGTCAAAGCTGGTTTACGCTGATCGTAGGCAAAGTGCACGTCCTGGAAGCGAAGATTGCCCTCGCACGTTGGCAGAGGTTGTGCATCTTCTTTGTCGACCACAGTAGGTTGCTCCTTGAACAACTCAAGCATTCGCTCCGAGTTGATCATAGCAGACTGGATCATCCTGTAAAAGGTGCCGAAGAAATTGAGAGGACTCTGAAGCTGGCCCATGTACGTGATCAACGTGACGAATTTGCCAACCTCCAACTCTCCTGTCGCGACCTGGTAGGCGGCTATGAAGCAAGTTACCAGTAGTCCGACCATAAACACCATGTTCTGTGTAATGTTCATGATGTTTAGCGATATCATGACCTTGTACTCGGCATTCTGATACTTCTTGACAGCTTCACGGTAGCGGTTAAACTCGTACGCTTCAGCATTGAAATACTTGACCGTTTCATAGGATACCATGGAGTCATTTCTGCACATGTTAGCTAGGTTGTCGATGGAGTGCACTTGGCCCACTTACTTTACTGCGTCTTCTTCCCTGTCAGCATTGACCATTTCTCGTCGGATCTCAGCACGCCATTGCGCCATGCGAATCGTCAGGTAGATGTACCAGAAGGTGACGATGGCGATGACAAGTGCGTAGTATGCATCGAATCTGATGAGAAAGTAGCCGATGGCGACAGCCAAATCGATCAGCATGGGCACGACCGAGAAGGTCACTTGCTCGAGGAACGTGTTGATGGAACTGCCCTTTCCTAGCGCCGACAAGACCTCGCCCGTCTTCTTGCCCAGATGAAAATCCAAACTAAGACTGTGCACATGTTCAAATGCCGCAACCGAGAGTTCGCGATAAGAGTACTGGGAAACGGGGATCCACAGCGCAGATCGCGTCGCACCAAGAAGACCGTTACTGCCCTGCAAGAAACGGAAGGCAATGTATACCATGATGGCGGTCCAGGGGTTGCCCTTCTTGGGGTCCCTGAGGCGATTGACGATTTCACCCGTCAGATCGGGTACTAGGACGTTGACGACGCGCTGGGCAAGCACGAGGATGAAGCATGCGACCACTACTAGTTGCAACTTGCGATCCTTGGAAGGCCAGAGGTAGGGAAAGAAGACATGGTAGCCTTTGATGTATTCCCACCAGCTGCGCGCGGGTGCGCCAGTGGGTCTGCTCCAGGCGGGCGGTGCAGCACCCTCAGATGGCTGATGTTTGCCACCAGCTCCATTAATAGCGCCGTAAGAACCGTTCGCATGACCATTTTCCGCGTGACCGTTTTGGTCAGCGCCACCCAAGAGAGACGTGCTTTCGCTCGGACTTGCCCTCTCCTGCTGGAATTTGCGCCTCGGCACGATGACAAAAAGTACGTAGAATACGATGAGAGCGAGCAGCAGCAGGATGCGGAGCAGGTCCATGGCCACCTCGGCCGCCTCCCAGTCGGTCATTCCGAAACGCAGGCGCTTGGGGGGTAGGCCGACGGTCGGCTCCTTGTGGGGATGCGTGTAGATGGCAAATGAGAGGGTGACCAGGACTATCTCTAGCACGGTGCCCAAACTCCATGTTGCCAGATGGGCCTCTGTTGGCGAGGGTTTCGAGTCGAGGAGGGAGATGAGGAACAGACAGTAGATGAAGAAGGAGCCAACGAGGTAGATCTGCAAAGGGAAAAAAATTAGTTTATTGTTGAGATGGATATATGTGTTGAGAATGTGCAGACATACCACGACGGCTTTGCCCGCCCACCAGTGCTCCTCCTTCTCGACCAGAGCATGCGCGACGGTGATGACCGAGTTGCCGACAAAGGTGAAGGCGGTAGCCAGCGACACCCACTCAAACAACCGCTTCTGGGTCTGGGTGACATCGTCGTGGACCGTCCTCTTGACAAAGTTCCGGGTCGGGTCGGTTGCAGGCAGCGGCTTGCCTCCAGGGCCGGTTGTAGTAGGTTTGGCGATATTAGAATTAGTTTTGGAGGCGGCAATGCTGCGAGTTGTGAATGCGGCGAGGAAAAAGACGAGCATAAGGATCGGATAGGCATATTGCAGAACGGCGATGGCGTCGCGAACAGAGCCGGCGTAGGACCATCTTTGGCTGTCGTCCTGGACAATCATGTGGGCCTGGCGCAGCGGTGCGGCCATGTTGCAGCTTCTCTCCACTTCAATGCGAGGCCCGGATGCGAGGACTCACAGGTGGCAGAGAACGACGGGGCGAGGGTTTAGGAAGGAGGAAGGAGTTGATACAGACGAGAAACGCGGTGACATGTTGGACTGCTTGGGTAGTGGGCGAGAGAGAGGCTAGACTGGTGGCGCACATGCAGCAGGCATTAGGCCGGTCGTGGGACGTGCGTCAAGATGGATCTCGACTTCGCACCCCGGGCCTGCATGGGCGAAGCTCCAGGGACACACGACAACTCACGGCCACCAGCGTCGGGTCCTGCAGCAGCCTGCAGCTTATCACCACCTTGGGCGGCACTTGTCCACCTTGTCGAGCTTGTCGAGCTTGCCCAGCTTGTCGTCGGCTCACACGCACACACGCTCTATCTCACTCTCACTCACTCTCTCCTATATGCCTGGTAGCTGAACGAGGGCGCGCCACCAGCTGTCGACTGCCAACGCCCCCCCCCCCTCGCCAAAAGTCAAGAGGCCGCGTCGCTTTTGCCATGAGGTGCCGGACGTCGCCCTAGTGCACAGCTCAGATGACTGAAAACAATCGCCGCACGTCAGCGGTCGCCTCGCCCAAAATCCCGCCAGCACCGCCGCTGCCTCTACCCAAGCAAAAGTCGCGCTCCTACTTTGAGCGCTTTGTTGCACAGCCCTTGACTACGGCCTACGGCTCCCGCCCACCGAGCGTGCAGCAAGGCCATGGCCCAGAAGGCGGTCTTCCGAACCCTCTAGTGCCGAAACTTACCGGGTAAGTAGCGAGCGAGCCTCTCTACATGTTACATGTGTACCTGTCGTGTCGTTGTGTATGCGGCTACATACCGAGAACACTGTACATACAGTATGCGTATGCTGGCAAAAAAAATGTACGCTGCTGGCCTGGCCACCACAAAGCGCCTACTTACATACACGACCACATACCTATCCACCCTCGCAGCTTCCTTCTTCACGGAGCGCACCTTCCCCGTCTACTCATGTACCTGCCCGTTTAATTTTTAATTTTTTTTACTTTACCGCTTGACCGCTTGACCGCGCCTGCCAATCGCCCTGCCCTTGACCCTCTGCTCCTTCCCTCACTCATGTACCTTTCCGCCATATGCACCTTCCACTCATGCATCTTCCCA